>JAUMHG010000043.1:24771798-24782118 GCA_032359395.1 Enteromius anoplus | reverse complement strand
CTAAGCTACATACCTTCTATGTACATATCAGAGAACAATTTAAAATATTCTCTCAATGCATTCTATGGCACTTTTAATAAATGCTCATTGTCACTCATGTAAACAGGACAGTTTTTCTTCTGCAAACGCACGTCTGCTCTTTGTAATGCAATGTGTTTATTTGGTTTAAGTTTTAAAATACACATTATTTTCCACATACTGTACGTTAGTGTTTCTCCTCGAAGTACCGCCTTCTGAAACGGGTCGATTGTTACAAAGCTCACCGTTCTAAATAAGTGAGATGTTCTCTGATTGGCCAGCTATCCAGTACGTTGTGAAAATGTCACCTTACCATAATGTGATTCTGCATCCTGATGCTATGACACACAAAAAATAAAAGCCATTTCGAATAACGCTCTAAAATGTTTGTTGAACTGTTCTGGAACAGTGTTGTAAATACAACCTAACCACTGATTTCTAGTTGTGTCTTTTTAAAAAACAAAAACACACAAAGAAAGTAGTTTCACTTTCACAATGAAACACAACTTCTCCTGAACATGGTGCCCGCAGCAACACTACAGCGAGAATAATAGTTCCTCCTTCTTTATTTCTCTATAACTTTTATAAAGAACATCTCTTTGGTGTTGAAACTTTAGTCTTTGCAACTTTTAGCAAGCTTGTAACACTCCAAAGGGAAAGGAAAACTTTAAATTGCATCATTTGACCCCTTTAATCTAACTTAAATGTAAGTATTTAACTCTGTGAAGTGTCTAAAAGTGTGTCTTTATTGTATGCAGGAGAGAGGCCGTATGTTTGCACAGTTCCTGGTTGTGACAAGCGATTCACGGAGTACTCTAGTCTATACAAACATAATGTAGTGCACACTCCCTGCAAACCCTACAAGTGCAACCACTGTGGAAAGACATATAAGCAGATATCCACTCTGGTCATGCACAAGCGTTCAGCCCACAATGACTCTGAGCCTATAGAAGAGGAGTCGGATGGCTATTTTGAGCCCCCTGCAGGTTGGTTTTGAAATCTTGATCTTGATTGTAGACACAAGTGCGTATTTTCTGAGTGAAACTGGCCTGTGTTTTGTATTCAGAGGCTATAGATGACCCCTCCCTGACTGTTAGCCCTTTGAAGTGTGAAGACTCTTGTCCAGAGATGGATTCGGAGATCTCTGATGTCACAGAACAACATGTCACGTTTATCACGCAAGATGGAGCATCACAGGTTTGCATCAGGGTTATTATACAAAGAAAACAATGGGAGTTTAAGACGACACTTCTAATAATAAAAAAACTAAAACTATACCATATTGAATATAAATAGATAGACATACATTTTAAATAGATGTTTTTTTTTTATCTCTATATAAATACAAAGCACACAACAAAATTACTCAGCAGTTAACTCAAAATTGAAGAGGAGAATCTATAAATATAAAATCAAATTTTATAAATTATATGAAATATTAGCACTGATTTGCGTCTACATAGTTTGTTAGAAGATTGCATATTTGTTTATTAAAACTTTTTTTTTTTTTTAAACCTAGTCTATAACAAACATTCATGATATTGCCATTAGTTTATGTGCTGCAGCCGTAGACTTCTACAGGAAATCCAGAAGCTAATACATACGGTAAATGGGAACTTGTGTGATTTCTGACAGGCTATTGCGAATGTTATCACAATGGTAACACAAGATGGCAGTATGATAACCATCCCACCCACTGACTCTTTGCTATCATCAGCCGAGGCTCATTCAGTGACCGTGGTCTCAGAGGACGGGACAGAAGGACAGGTGTGTAAGCTTTTGGCTGTTGTAACTATGGGAAGTTTGGATTATTGCAAAAAATAAGCTCTGTGGCCAAGTTTATGATTCTTACACATTTTGTTCATTATGATAATCGCTAAATCAGTTGGCAAAAGTAAAAAGCTAAACGTAGGCTATGAATAACCTGCATGACCTCAATGTCAATATACTGTAACTAATTTTTTTTTTTTGACAGCCCTTAAATTTTCTGTTTTTATTTATTAGTGTCTGCTGTCCTATTAAGCCATTTTTTTTTCTTTTGCAAAAAGCCTTGTCAAGCCGATTAAAATAAAGGGGGTGTTATTGATGTATTTTATGTCATTTATATGAACTATTGCATGTTTTTAATCAAAAACCCATTGACTTCAAGACAATGAGACAAGACATGCAAATAAAACGGTGTCTATGAAGTGGACACATGAATTGTATTTTTATTTATGTTTCTGTTTTCTTCAGATGACTACTTTGATTCCAGAATTATCATCTTCCAGGAGCATAGAGGATGAGTTATCAGCACATCCAATTACACTTCTGGCTACTTCTAATGGCACACAGATTGCTGTTCAGGTATAGTTCACTTTGGCTGAAATGCATCACAATTTTGACCAGATTTTTGTCTCGATTTGCCTTCGTTGCTTAAAGTCAAAGCCAGATTTTGGACTGTTGGTTTGTGTAAAATGTACATTTATGAGCAACGGCAAGCTAAAAACTAATTATATCCTGTGCCTATCATTCATTGCACAGTTGACTTTGACTGCTTAAAACATACCGACTGGCTCATACTTGTCTGCAGCTGACATCGACTCATTCAGACTGCAAATCAGGGGAAAATGATCTGAGCAATTTATTCCAGCCATTAGTCACTTATCGACCTCTGTCTGTCTAGCTTGGCATACAGTATGTATGTATTATTGAACACAGATGTTGTGTTTGCTCTTGCAGCTCAATGAACAGACTTCACTGGAAGAGGCTCTGAGAATAGCATCATCGTTACAGGGAAGTGAAACAGCAGAACTGGCGAATTAACTACCTTAACCTTCTGAAGAAATATAAATAGTGATTACATGAGCTTTTGTAATTACCCCTTCTCCACAGTTGTACAGAGGTTAAGCTGTGCACTATGATAGCATTTTTTAACAGATTTTGTTCATAATTATATATAGATATCTAAAAGGCAGAAACCTGTTTCCATTTTTTTTTTTAATAAAAAGAGACAAACGGGATGTTTGGTGTGCTGTGATTCTTTCCCAATGTTCTCGCTTGCCTCGAAGCACAAGAAGCTCTGATCAAGTGTTGATAATATGAATGACGCTTTTACTAGTGTTCTCGGATTTTTGGAAATGGTTATAAAATTGCAGCAGTCATGTATATGATATGCATACATCATGAATGTTTATTATGATGATCTATTTATTATGTTGAGTTGAAATAATAGAAAAAAAAAATGATTCTATAAAAAGCCTTTATTTACTATACTGTTTACTTGCTGTTATTATTCATACATTGGCTCATTAGGAAATGATCTGCATGACTGAAATGGTAATGTAGTTAGTATTGCAGGAAAAGGAAATCCCTGAAAAACATGCGTCTCTAGATTTAGTCAAAGGACTTAAGGCCAAAAGGCTGAAAAAGATTCTTAGCACTTGATATGATTTTTGTGAAACATTTCAACTTCCTCATCTGACTTCATACCGAGGATTGTTTGTTGTTGGTCGTTTACTAGACCTGTTTTTCAGGACTAGGGGAATCTACCAGAGTAGAAGTAGTGTTTCCCCAGCATGCACTGTAGTTTCTGTGACATCGTTGTGAATGCAGGACAAAAATACAGGAACTAAAAAATAAAATGTTTTCAATGCCTGCTACTTTTACACATTGCCTGATAAATGCCATCTAACATGTATTACAGCATTCATTTCTATTTATAGATTTAGGCTCTTATTGTTTTGCTAAGACTTGCAGTGCAGACAGAGCTCTTGTTGCTTGGCTGAACATTGTTTTAGGAAACACAATAATAATAAAATTGTATTTAAATAAAAACATGGCGAAATGTTCTGTGGTGTGACATATGCTGCACATTATTAAACGGCATCGATATTTTATTCATATGTAGCAAGTATGGGTTTCAGTTCAGTGTCAGCAGTAAGCACAAAAGTTTCGAGTAGGACACTTTTTGCATTTATGTGAATGGTATCGTGCGTAACTAGTGCTGTGGTAGCTTTTCACTTCATTGTTAATTCACACATTGGAAATACATTGCAATGCATCTTGTGGGAAGACATCTGAACAGGTCGAAATAATAATTCGTACAAATGGAATATAAGGTTTGCGTTATTTTCTCTCTGAAATGTTTTGTGCAGTTAACTGGACACCTCCTGAAATTGAAAGCACCGATAAAAGGAACATATTAAGTTCTTTTGGTTCACGTTGCGGTTTTATTTGTATGTAAATGTGTGAGATTTAGGCGAAGAGTATGTCACGTGACTCGCGCTCTTATTGCGCGCACTGAACGAAAAGCAGCAGTTTTACAGGCGCTCTGGCATCTTTACCCGGATTTACCATGCTATCCCGAGAGGAAATACTCAAACCCATCTGGTATGCCTTTACTGCACTGGATGTGGACCGAAACGGGAAAGTATCCAAATCCCAGTTAAAGGTAAGCAAGCTAACGTTTCTCTACTGTCATCCATAGAAATCACCTTCCGTGTATTGCTTCTTAGGAGCTACACGCAGTCATAATGTATCCATACAATTGATTCACTCGAGCTAGTTTTCTCTTTTAGACTTTTTCATTCATACAGGCATTCTTATATTGATAAAGTAAAATTCTATTTTCACTTTAACTTAGTTTTTCCTCTGCAACCAAGATTATTCCCTTTAGAAAACGGGCTTTAATGTACTTACAGCTGAACAGTTTTTCGACAGATGTTTGAAGATAATAGGCTATAATGAGAGAACGATTAACTGTTCACTAAATGTTAGAATTACGCTTGATCAGTGTTGCGAGATTTTCTCATGGGCGCATAAAGATGCATGTGCACTGAAGTGGAGACACTGAAAGACACTCAGACTTTAGATTATCACTTCATGCAAAGTTAGACATTTTATCAACTGAAAACATGCATTAGGCCGAAACATTTAAAGATGCTTTATCTTTAGTATGCATTTTTTCATATTTTACAATAATAAAATCTAAATGATTACTAAAACAAATCAGCATTTTCTTCTATACTAACCAGAGTGCTTTTTCATCACTATGCAATACAAAGCAGAATGCTTTTTCATCACTGCACACTGAGACTAACATTTTAGTATTCACACAGCATATGCATGTCTATAAAACTAATTTCAGACATTAAATTTAACCTATGAATTCAGTCAAGTGTGTGTGTTTGACCGTTCTTGGTCTGTTTTATTTTACATGATGATTGAACTCAGGTGGCCTATAGTTGCTGTATATCTCTCTGTAGGTGCTGTCTCACAACCTGTGCACTATCCTGAAGATCCCTCATAACACTTCAGCCCTGGAGGAGCACTTCAAAGATGATGATGAAGGACCAGTGTCAACACAAGGATACATGCCCTACCTGAACATGTTCATACTTAGTAAGGTAATAAATACACTGTCTCTTGACAAAGTGCAGCCTTATTGCTGTAGTTCATTCATTCCAGCAGTTGTATGATGACAGTAATCAGATGACCCCCTCAGAAATGTCACAGAATGAATAACTGTACACCTTCCGCCATCACCAGCACAGGTTTTCGTTTAAGAATAGATGTTAATCGTTTCCTGTGCCTGTTTTTCTGTACTAAGAGATTCAGGGGAGTACAAAATCTAGGATTCAGAAAGAAAATAAACTAATTAATTATGTCATCACAAGCACCACTTAAAAAAAAACTTAATATAACAAATATACTTAAGATGCTCTTTAAACATTTAAACATGCTGCTGCATAAAATGCTAAAACAACTGTAAGGAAGTTCATGTTCATTGTGACTCATGGAACATGAGACTTGTTACTCACATATTATTGTTTTTTGTCTGCGGCTGTTTACAATTTCATATTGTTTAAGATGAAGTATGTAGTTTCTGTGCCACTTGTGTCACATATTTTCAAATGCTTTATTGTAAAGGCTTGATTATTCTTATCCCTGCAATATATTCCTATTTTATTATGGGCCTTATGAGTTCGCTACAGTAGCCACACCCCAAATTCTCACTATTGGTTAAGCTGGAAAGAGATCGACAGATTTTCAGTGGACAGCTCTAAATGTTTTGATGGTATATATTTTGGGGGAATTAAACCTATGAATGGCATACTGATGAGGGAACAGTAAACTGGGTAATCTGACATTAAAAAAATCTTACAAATTATACTTTTAAATTCAGTGTGAGATTTCATACTGATTTCCATTTACATTTAGTCATTTAGCAAACACTTTAGTGCAAAGCAACTTACAAACAAGGACAATGGAAGCAATCAACAGAGAAAGCTAAAACAAAAGAGAAATGATATGCAAGTGCCATGACTCAGTTACCCTAGTCTCGCGTAGCCAGACCTTCAGACTGACGGCTGAAGGTCTGGACTTCATAGCCGCTTACTTTGGCAAGGCCCGCCCATAATGCCGTTTGACTGACATGTTAAACAACCAATCACAGTTCGTTTTGTTCAGCGCCACGTTTCGGTGCGTGGAAATGTCCCCACAACAACAGAACGGCGTGCAGCAAGTCAGTTACCCTAATGCAGTATATGTAGGGAGGTATTTTTTAAATATATAAATAAATCATATAAAGAAAACAGATAGAATAGAAAAAGAATAGAGGAAGGTAGTGTTAGAGGCCTATTAGAGGTAGAGTTGAGTGTCATCGGCATAGCAGTGATATGAAAAAAACATCTTTCTAAACGACAGAACCTAGTGGTGGGTGAACGTGAAGAAAAGTGGTCCAAGAACTGAGCCCTGAGGCACCCCAGTAGTTAAAATGTTGTGCCTTGGACACCTCACCTCAGAATTAAAATGAAAATACTTGCAGTGGTCACATCATTAAGAGTTTACCCAGGTATCATGTGTTTTTCTCTAGTGTTATATTCTCAACATAATTGATCATATTTTAGATGTCAGTTTGGTTGCTGGGATTCAGTTTAGTTGAGGATTGCTGCTGCTTGTTTTTCTCATTTGACAGACAAAAATATATATTTTTGTTCTTATAAATAAATAAGAAAAGGAGAGGAAGGACGTAACATGTGGCCAGGTATGGTTTCCCATACTTGGAATTTGTGCTCTGCATTTAACCCATTCAAGTGCACACGCACAGCAGTGAGAAGTGATCAACCATGCACCCGGAGCAGTGGGCAGCCAGGGGAGCGGTTGAGGGAACGGTGCCTTGCTCAAGGGTCTCACTTCAGTCATGGTATTGACTCTACAATCCCTGCCGGACCTAGGACTCAAACCCACAACTTTTGGGTTACAGGTCCGACTGTATACACCCCGTAAACAAACAAACAAACAACTACTACAAACAAAACTACTTTCCTCCAAGCCATCCTAGATTTTTATGACTTTCTTCTTTCAGACGAACACAGTCTGAGTTTGTTTTTTATACTTTTTTATTCTCTTCCAAGCTCGGTAATGTTGGTAGATAGTGGCCATTATGCTTTTTAAGCTACGTATATCGGATATATCCGCAAGTACTGGTACAGTATGTAAAATATGCCTTTGGGGCATTTTCATATGTCCTCTGTAGAAGATTGATGGGTTTTTGTAAATTTATATACATTTTCTTCTTGGAAGTGTACAGGCCAGTATGATTTGTTTTCCCTCAATTTTCAATCCAACGTCCTGTCCTGAAATAACAGCTTATTTTCGACCTCACAGTTTGACATCTTGCACATTCAGAAATGCTTTTCTTTGTAGCGTTACTGTAGCATGTGGTTTTGACTTCTGTAAAAGCCATCCTGTCAGCTTAAACCTGTTTGACCATTCTTCGCTGACTTGTCTTCAAGGCGTTTTTCTCCCTGAGAAACAGTTTATCATTGCTTACAACTGTCTCTGTAAACTCTAGAGACAAACCCCACGAGATCAACAGTTTCTGACATACTCGCTTACAGTAGATAGCATTCCTTTACACATTCTGATGTTCGATTTTAAACAAGAACCGAACCTCTTGTCCATGTCTGCATGCTTTTATGCATTGACATAGATATATTAATTTCCATTGCCCATGTTCACTTATTTCCTTGCTGCCTGGAAAATTTCTGGAAAGTAGTTGATCACAACAAGACTAACTTTATGCTTCTTTTATGCTTCTACAATATTCTGCAAAACGATTTTAGATTGTAGCTAAACATTTACTTCATTTTGAATATTTTTTATGGCAGGTCCAGGACAACTTTGACTTCTACGAGCTGAATAAGATGTGCTGGACTTTATCTGCGCCAAAGCACATCAGTAGCAAACATTTGCTCATCTCAGGGGTGGACACCTTCAAGGTCTGGTGCATCTTCAACTTTCTGTCGGAAGATAAATATCCACTGCACATTGTCACAGAAGAGGTTGGTTTTAGTGTTTTAAGTGCTTTTATATCTTTTTCTAATCGCATGATATCAAATGCAAATAACACTGTTTCTTTGTATTGTAACAGCTCGAGTACTTCCTGCGCATGCTGTTTGCAGCGATGGGTTGCAGTTGGAATGAGGACAGGTTTGAAGAGTACAAAATGCAGCTCAGCGCAAAGAAAGAGCATCTGAATGCTTGGGAGCTGATTGAGCTTATTGGCATGGGACATTTCACCAAGGGCATAAACCCTCAGACTGTCACCATGGGCATCAATGAAGTCTATCAGGAACTTGTAATGGATGTTATTAAGCAGGTGGGAGTCTGTGTTAAAGCCAGTGTAAATATACACTCTCCAAAACTGGAGAGATAAACAGATATTCCTTACGAGTGAATAACTTGACGTTTTTTTAATACATAAAGGGCTACATGATGAAAAAAGGCCATAAGAGGAAGAATTGGACAGAACGATGGTTTGAGCTCCATCTCAATTACATGTCATATTTTGTGAGTGAAGATCTCATAGAGCAGAAGGGATGCATTTCACTTGATCGCAACTGCTGTGTTGAGGTAAAACCAGAACATTTGTTACAGTATTGGTTGTAATTAAAGTTATTTTCAATGTTGACATGATTTACGCACCCTCATAGCATGGAAGCTTTTTTTTCTGCCACACTTTTTTTTTCATCTAACAATTCAGGTTTTTTTCCTCATAATTGTGAAAAAGCATGATTCTGAGAATTGCCTTTTAATTTTCTTTTATTCTCTGGCAAAATTAAGCTTCCAAATGTTAATCCAACCCTGTACGATTTCTTAAGAAAGTAGATGTTAAGCTGAATGTCCAAGCTGTTCTTTTCCAGTAAAATTGATATTAGATGAATATTAAGGCAGTGAAATGAAAACAAGCAGCTCATATGACTTATTTACTTTTGTTAATTAATAGAAATCAATGCTACAGAGTAAAAGCATACAGGATTGAAAAAACAAAATAGTGAATAAATGTTGACAGAATTTAGATTTTTGGGTAAACTGTCCCTTTAAATATCTAAATCTTTGCAGTCTTTACCAGACAAGGATGGAAAGAAAAACCTCTTTATTATAAAGTGTGTTGAAAAAAGTTTTGAGATCAGCGCATCGGATAAAAAGGCAAAACAAGAGTGGATTCAAGGTATTCGATATCTGTGCTGGTTACACATAGAGTTTACACTTCTGACTGTGAAATATTTCCCTTTTCACTGCGACATCTGTTCATGTGTATTCAGCCATCCAGGACTGCATTGTCCGCATAAGGCAGGGCCTTTCCTCCCCACACCGAGAATCCAGACAGAGACGCAGGGAGCAGAGAAACAGGATGAAAGCTGAACAGGAGGTGATGGAGAACAGAATGAGACAGCTGCAGCTGGCCAACGAGTATAAGCAGGCTCAGCTGGAGGCCATGACCAAGGTACTCTAATCATGACTGAGTTATTGAAGGATTCAAATACAAATGTCTTATGAGAATAATAATGAGTCCTGTCTAACAAAAAAGAAGCAATTTTGGGCATCATATTACTTCATATTTTCTATATGACAAGAGTTAATAATGTTCCGCATTTCTTAATTGAGCTCCGTGTGCTGAAGATGATCAATAGAATGAATCATGATTTTATGGATTTCATTTATCTCATATAGATTACGCTTCATTATTTATTCAACATGTTAAAATTATGACACAACAAAGTGCAGAAACACAACTCTAAATATTCACAGTTTTTTATTATAATAGCGTTCTCATTATAATGTTATGTATATGACAGTCCCAGACATACAGTTATGTTCAAAATAATAGCAGTGTTTTTAAAACGCGAGTAAAGCTCAGAAATCTTATAATATTTTTATTTCCATTTATTGGGAGCAGTGCACATTATATTTTACTTCAAAACATGAAGAAAAATGATCAATATTTTAATCACTTTACAGAAAATGACGGAAACA
>JAUMHG010000043.1:24728371-24738843 GCA_032359395.1 Enteromius anoplus | reverse complement strand
TAATGTTGTTGTCTGAACACTTACCACCTGTATTTTCTCTGATTACAATATGTCACTACTATTATAAGTGACCAAATGACAATTGAAAGAATGTTTGAATGATTTATTTTAAAATAGGTGTAAAACACATACATCATTTTTTAAATTATATATATATATATATATATATATATATATATATATGTGTGTGTTTCGTGTCTTCCAAAGTGTAATCGCTATCACCCGTTTAAGCCCATTCAAAGATTGGATTTTTAACTCGGACTGGATTCGTCTGAAAGAAGAAAGTCACACACACCTGGGATGCTTCAAAGGTGAGTAAAACACATGATCATTTTTGGGTGAACTATCCCTTTGAAGAAAGTTTTGAGAAAATGACAGGCAGCAACAATTTCTAAAGGCAGGACAAGTCAATGACATTTGTAAGGCTGAGCTTAGAACTTTTTAAACACGTTTTATTTGTGCTGAACCCAAATCCCCCTTTAAATGCACAACAGATTGCTATAATATTAGCTTTTACAGTGTGCATGAATTCACACTTTGAACTTCCAATGGAAATAGTAGACCATTTGGGATACCTTTGGGATGTTTACGTCAACATGCTAGCAGTTGGGACACACCAACTTTTGACTATCATTTAGGATAAATAGTATACATATTTGCTAGGTCACAGTTTGCTAGGTCAAAAGACTGTCTAGCACCTAGTCATTCCTAAAAAATGTAAGGAAAATCATCCAGAAAGACTAAGAACATAATGAGATAATGGGCTATCACTGTCATTACGTGAAAAAAGCCACCCTGCATTACGAACCTCTGGATAAGCGTATCGAAGAAAAACAGTGAGGATGAGACAAAAGCAGACAAATTGAAAATGAACGATGCTTCAATCTTAATGTGCCTGATGACACTGTGAAGTACTCTTCACGGGTGGCCTTCTCTCTTTATCTCCCACGAGGCTCAGTAGTAAAGGACGCAATATAAATAAAGAAGATTAACAGTCTCACTGTGAAATTGAGAGACCGAAAGCAATAGACAGACAGTGGACGCACAGTCGACTCCATAGAGAAGGACAGCGCCAGCCGAAAGCTGGGGGTCATCAAAGCTCAAAGACATGACATGCCACAGTGTTGTAACCTTCTGGAAATACCAGCGTCTAAAGGCAAAGAATTCCTGCTTTTATTGACCATTTAATTACACATTCTTTATCCTGTCATGAGTTGCTTTATTTGTACTCAGCCAGTAAAGCAACAGGAAGTTGACAGTAAGTCTGCATGCTGGCATCTATGTAGATGCTTGTGGAAAAGGGGCTGATTCATAGTGAATCTGCAGAATTAACCTTCAAGGCATTTGATCGGTAAGTGGCCTGCTCAACAAATTAATGTGACTCACAGCATTGAAATGCTTCGTTTTGGGTCATGATGACCACCACATCCTGAATACTGAATTCAGTTAATTACACGAAATGCCACATTGCCGGTACTAGGATGCCGTCCTCAATAGATGTGGAATGTCGGGATGTGACGAAGTGGTTTTCAGCATGATTACATTTCTTATCATTTCCACAGGTAAAAGAAAATAAAAAACGGATACATTCCAGAGCTTCCATTTCAGCATTTAGGCTTATAATGCGGGGAATTTCCACAAACGCTTATTCATGATGATGGTTGAATCAGTAAATCATTACACACAGATGAGCAGATCAATCAGTAGTTTCAAATATTTCTGCCAGACTTGTAATTTTCAAGGGTTCGGAAAACTTCCCCACACTTCCCAAAATGATATTCAGGCCCTGAAAGCTCTAAAGTGTTTTGCTAACACTTGAAAGTCGCTACGAGAGGGATGGTTCCCATCTGACCTGCTTTCTAAGGAACAAGAGCCTGCTGGGACATTCTAAATGATTCTGCTGTGGAGCTGTGGAGCCAATTTCCTTGAGCACTCACCGCTCTTTTAAAGGCCTCGCTGATTTTTCTCCTTAAAAAAACAGCAGTGCTGCATTGTCTACATTGGAATGAACTTGAATTGAGAAACTTGAGTAATGCACTTCATGAACATCCTCGGAATTACACCATCATCTTATGAAAAACCTTTTCGCAGCGAACATGCATGTGTCAAATTTAAAAGTCAAATTTATTGACTTGACTCGCAAAAAACTAAAGGAAAAATATAGATGGCGGCAGCAATACATACATGTACTTTAAGCATGATGCCAAAAACCAACTATGAATGTACCTTAAGTGGGATTTAAAGCTACAACCTCTGAGATACTAGACCAAACCTGTGCCACACTGCGCTGGACAAACACTGCAGAGTAGTGGCAATGAAAAATATCAATATGAATACACTGAGATGACAACTTTCCTCCGAACAGATCTAGGTGCTGAAATAGACTCCCAGCCAGAGGAAGCAGAAGAATACGCCAACTTAAACAACAGGGACTACACACCTTCTACACTTGGCTCGTAATAAAATACAAAAAAACAACAAAAAAAAGATTCTGGATAAGAGTAGAGTCACACAGCTGTGCTCCCTGAAATCTACGTGTGCTATCAGAAAGACAATCCTGCATCCTGTAAGACATGGCAAGCAGGATGCAGTGTAATTAATGACAGTTACACTTCATGTTTTGTGACTGCAGAAGTAAATGGCATGAATAAAAATAGCCAAACGTGACAATAAAACCAGTCCAAGCAGTTGGAATAAGACTTTAAACTAGCAGAACAGATGCTGTTGATCCAGTTTGTGTCCAACAGTTTATCTCAAAAGACGCTGGAAAGTTTGAAGCCGGTTATATTGATCTGTAGTGAGGCCTGCAAGAAACGCACATGGCTGATAAAATTTAATAGGCTGCCGGCAATCTTTTTTTCTTAAACTGTCCAACTGATATTCCAGTCTATTAGCACTTGTAGCAAAGAAGAAGCGTGTCAAATTTTAACTTCCTTACTCCAATGGTTTTTACGAGATTCTCCTGGTTACAGCCTCCCCCTGAGGGTGAAACTTGGCATGCGTTGTCCTAACAACCTGGTGTCCATGTGTAACTTCTTTGGACATTCAGAAGATGTAGGTCCATTAGTCGATATAGGCCTATTGGCAAAAATTAACTTCCTTGTTTCTGCAGAACAATCAAACTTGAATAACCTACTTTATGCTTGAGACTACACTCTCGTATTTATCCTGAAAATGGGTACAACAGAATCTGGCATCAGCGTGCCTTTAGCAGCCCGAGGCTGGTCCCCCCCATGGTGCACAGCCTGTATTGTGGTACTACTTTTTTGGCCAAAACTCTTACAGCCAATCTTGGCCTAATACAGTATATCATCTCAGTCAAAGGCACTGGTGCGCTGGTTCCTTGCACTCCAGGACTTCCACATTGTGCTGAAACAACTCCACATGGGACAACTGAAAATCTTCAACAGGCGCTGTTCCTCTAGCCTCATTATCACTGGAAGGGCCTAAGGCTGGAACCCTGATGGGCGCTGGGCAATAGTTAGAAATTACAACTGCATTCTTTACATAGCATTCTTGCTGCTCTTCTTTCCTTTTCCATTCTGGACAGTAAACTTGATGCTACAGTAAATTTAGTCCCATCCTGATTACAGCTGCCATTACTAAAAGGTTCTCAACATGGTTGATTGATTAAAACATACTTTCCAATCCCAAATATCTTATTTCATGTTAAAAGTAGTCTTTTCTGAGGCCATAAAGACCTGTGAAAGGTTTTGCTTTGCTATGGCACTGTGAGTATTTAACTGACAATTTACTGCTTCTCTGATTCGCTATTTCCTTCAAGAGTGCAATGGAAATGTCTGTGATAGGTTGCGATGCCTGAATAGCCTACAATTGTATGTGTCTGCTGAAGGACGCTGCATTTCAAATTTTGTGATGTGGACAAAGGACAGACAAACTGCAAATGATTCGACCAAAAATAAATGTTATGCTGTGTTTATGGTCTCTGACCATTACTCTGAAATAAAAACATGGCCTTAATCTCACCTGCAGGTTGACCTCTGCCTCAAAGAAGGTCAGACAGGAGCAGAAGTGTCGTTCTGAGTCTATGTCTGTCAGCACCACTGTGAAGAATGTCGGGAGCTTCCTCTCACGGGACAGTCTCCATCCACCAGGCTGGCAGAACTGTAAAAGCACAAAAAAAACAAACGCTGTCAGACTTGACTCTACAAGAGCCTGGTATTACCAGAACATTCGGTGGGCATGAAAACAACCGGTAAATTTAGGTTACCATAAGAGATTACATCATACGCACAATGAAAATCACAGGAATTGAATTTGAGGTTGTTGAAATTCGTATCAAACACTTTTCATTGTTTTAACAAGGCTTACTGGAATGCAGTATTAGGCTGTTAAGGAACGTCATTGTGCAAATGGGCTAGTGTGTGATCATATGCAGGATGTGCCACTTCAGATAGTACATCCTCTCATCAGAAGGCAGGAAACGCCACTGACTGCCTCATTGCCCTTCCAAAAGCCCCTCCGCATCCATTCTGTTACACAAAATATTCTAATAAATAAACGTGGATAATATCCTGTTGCTGACTAACTGAATCCGTGCTGCCACAAATAAGCACCACGGCAAAAGAAATGTTTGAATCTGGATTGAACGTGACAAAAAAGCAAAAATCACAAAGTTTTTGAATTGGAGTTGAAACAAATCAAGTGTTTGAATCAAATCAATTGGAAAATGTGTACTCCTGCACATCAAAATGATGAAGATTTCAGAAGCATAGTGGCTTTCCAGTAGCTCAAACTAGATATCCAAATATCAGCAGTTGTTGGCAATTTTGTTTAACACAAATATTAAATAAATGTAATCAGTAAATTATATATAATATGAAAATTATGTTACACTTAATTTTTTTACGGTGTCCTTGTTACATTGTATATAGTACATTTAAATACAGAGTAATATTAATGAACTACATGTACTTACTATATGGTTAGGCTTTGGGTTAAGTTTAGCTGCATGATATTGGGCAGAATTTACTGTTATTAAAATAGCAAGCAGATGTAACGTGAAACAAGGACAACTTATAATAAAAATTATTAATTTTAAGTAAATAATAGCATAAAATAGAATGTAAACTGCAAATATTGTTCAGTTATGCAAAAACTGAATTGAAAAAATCAAGTGAAAAGTCAAAGAAAAAGAAAACCTCCAAGGGAAAGCAAGAACTGAAAAAAATTAAATGTGCACCTTAAATGCAATGAAACTTTCATTGCATTTAAGGTGCACATTTAATTAGACGCTGCTAAAGACGCTGCTCTCCTGGCTAGCGGTAATAAGATAGGAGAGAACGAGACATCAGATTTTGAGAAAATCTGCAGTGTTGGTGCTCAAGTTCAAAGTGGTTTGGCAGTGAGGCTGGATCACAAATGGTGGCGGCCTGGCAGGAGATAGATTAGGAAGAGCAAGAGATGAAAGAGATGAAAGAAAAAGTTGGGAAACTACTAGCGTTAGACAGCTTTTGACTCACGGCTAGGCAAAAGCGATAGGGTGAGTGGGTGGAAACAGACGATGAAGAGTGAAGGGAGAGGGAATGATTGCCAGAGGGACAGCGGGAATGAAAGACAGACCTATACAGAGTGTGTTAGATTGACCTCAGGGCTTGAACCAGGATGTTAGCATCCCGCTGCAGCCACAATAGAAGGCAGGAAATCTGGAATGCTGGCAGGCAAAGACGGAAGAGTGGGATGCTCCTTTCCCTTGTCAGATTGGGACAGGTTCCAGGAAAATATGAAAATATTCAAAGTATGCGATAAATTCCCAGCCAAATCCAGATAAACAAATAACGAGAGTGTGTACGTGGGGTTGATGAGCAGTGCCACACTGTACGTTTGACGCAAATGACAACCTATGTTCAACCCACAGTGAACGTGCTGTGCTGATATTCCCCTTAAATTGAATGTGACTAGGTCTATAATTGTGGAAAATAGGTTGTGTATTATTACACTTAAGCTACTTCAATACTTCGTTCCTGAGGCTGTTATTATTCGAGTGGCCAAAGGCTCTTAGGTCTGGCGTTCAGTCAAATACTACAAAAACCAAGCCTCGGACTGAAATGTTCTGCACGTGCTTGGTTAAGTTCACAAGACAGAACATCCAGACATACGAGAACTGTGGTAAGTGTTCCAATGAATAACTACTGAATTTTGCTATCTGACGAAAAACAACAACAACTACAAAATAACAATATGGAGCCCAAACATGGTCTCAATTCTTCTATCGTGACTGACAAGAAGTCTTTGCTTCTGAATGCAAGACTAAATGCTAACCAAAAGTAAAATAATAAACTATTTTTATTTCCTGGTTTCAAAGTAGTGTTTGTTTTTTATTCAGAAAAAAAAGATAAATAATCATCTGTTCAGGAATCAGACTGGCTACATCGGTCATGTTATACGGTTTTGATTTGATGAAAAAAAGAAAGAATTTTTCTAAAAAAAAAAATTTCCACCAGGAGTAGCCAGAAGTTTGAAGTTGTCTGAAATGCAGCACTAATGATACACATAGAATAGCTGTGCTTTGAAACGTCAGTGAAAACAGACTCAGAGCTGAAACTACCTGAACTTTGAGCTTCACATTACAGTGCTTCACCTGCTGACAACGAGTCAGCTTGCCGCTTCGCTCCAATGGAGGCACAAGTCATGTGAAAGTGTCTCAATTGTTCTTGCACTTCTGCAACCGTGAAACAGCTGAGTCATATCAGAGAAGACAGACCTTTTCCTTAAATTAGCTCCCAGTCAAGTGACAATGGCACTCCATAGTGTTCTAGCAGCCGTGATGTCAGAGGGCTTTGGGTTACACTGCTGGCCTGTCAGCGAGAGTTCCTCATCATGTGAGAAATGAGTGGCACGTCCACTCCACAAACAAGACACAAGATCTGCAGCTTGACCTCTTAAGAATCAGTTCAGCGGCTGAAAGCATGGAGGACAGAACAACCGTATTAGATCCTGGTCTGCCTTGTGCTGTGCTCCGTTACTTGCATTTCTGTTTAATGACGGCCATAAAAGGCAGAGGACCGCTGCCCAAGTTAGCGGACAAAGAAAGCCGCAGCTCTGATTGCTGTGAGTTGTGTAACAGTGCCAGGCTGGTTCATAAGGTACAGTGCATGTCACAGCAGAAATGTACTACTTGACCTGGTTTCTATGGGCTACTTAGTAAGGATTTACAATTAATCAAATATTGAAAATTATGATTAGAGCTGCCTAAATTAAAGTAGTAGTTCAGACAGAAAAGTCAAAATCATGGTGGCCACCACTGCTCTCCTTCATACTCAGATTCTTCTTCCACTTATGGTGCAATTGGCCAATCAACATTTCGGACTGGAGTCTGACGCACTGGATGGAGAGCAATAGAGCACTGCAGTGATGGCCTATTTTCTAGGCCAACCCAGAAGTTTGTGTCGTCCTGGTTCTCTGGTGATAAAAACACAGCAGGATTTTCCAGTGGCCTTTGGAGCAGACTTCTGAGCTCTGCTGACTTTGCCCCTCTCTTCTGTGGGATGACAAGCACACTTCTGCCACAAATTTGGCTAACTAGCACTGTTAATACTCAGATGTCAGGAGGAAATGACAACTGCTCTATTCATTACTACATCCAACAAAAACAACAAAACGCCTCAATCGCCTGAGGGGAAGACACAGCTCATGTTCCCCTAAGGTAAGGTAGTATCCAGCCACAGATGTCAGGACCACAACATTTGGCTAAACGTCTGATGCATTTGGCACACAAAAGTTTAAACACTTCAGGAGTTTCAAAGTTGTCATCAGATTGGTTGAGGATTTCTGGGAGACGCGTGCGTTGCATTCTTCAACGTTCCGCTTGGAAACGAAGCTGCTGTGACACCAAACTCCTTCATGAAAGAAGAAAGACGTTCTGTTTACAACTTTTTGACAACGAGCGTTTATCAGAATCGACTAAATGCTCGATTTTCAAAAGTATTTGAAATATATACATTTCGCAGCATAAAATATATTTAAAACATATCAGAGTTTTACACACCGGTCTGTTATGGTGCTGACATTTCCACAGCCCCAAAACTTGATGAAACAAATTGTGATTGGTCGGTCAAATGGCTTCATGGGCGGGCTTTAGCCACATGAATTCCAGACCTTCAGCCATGCACACTTCCAACACACATTTATGTGAACTTTGCACCCAATGACCCCTATAATATATAAACATAAAAAAGTAATAATATTTACATGCATGTGTTTGTATATATATATATATATATATTACATATACACAGCACACACACACACACATTTACTATGTACAAAAACTTTTACTTTGGATGTGATTAACTGCGATTCATTTTTCACAGCACTAATACAGAGAATCGGTGACTATACTAAAGTGTAACTGAGGTTTATTCTTCAGAACAGGCATCTGATAGGATTTATGCAATGCTACCTTAGAATTTAGCCAAGGAACAGTAATTTTAAGACATAATTGAGCCTTAGCACTGGGAGTGAGCATATGATGCCTTAAAAAACTGTCTAAGTTAAGCCGTTGGAACAATGTGCGAGGAAAAGAGAGGGCGTGCTTTCATAAGGTGTGAGGATATAGGTTATTAATGGAATACACACTTCTTGGCCAATCCTAACCTTCACGTCTTGCTGGACAACAGCTGAAAATCTCTGAGGAAGAAGAACAATAACACAGGGGAAAGAGGTGTCAGCACTGGTTGTCCTCCGTCAACACTGTACAGTTTTATCGGAACGGACAGCAGCTAATTGCAGAATACAAATACAGGACAATCTATTTCTGTCAGAAACAGACCAAGGGTAGGAAATGCTCAGCTGGGCCAAGATGGAGACCCCATTCTTCTGAAACCTGGAATAACCCGTGATGAAAACACTTCCTGAGAACATCTTCAGTGTTTTTATGGACACTAAGAGATCCAAGCGATCCACAAAACATGCAGTGTTCACATTACCAATACAGCATTGTTCTAAAATCAGCGACGGTCAGGATATTTCATATGGTCAGTTATGCAATACCGCACATATGGTTCACTTTAGGGACAGATATTTTTAGTTGGTCGACAGAGATGCTTGTAATTTAGCAAAGTGGGTGGGTGAGTAATGTGTAGTCTCTAAAAAATGCCAAACGAGTAACATATTGACAACATCGTAATTTCATGACCACTAATTTATTGAGTTGATGACAATTCGAGCATGTCAGAAATACTGAGGAAAAGGCAAACGGCATGTCCTCAATCTGTAACGTGTCAATTACTTCAGCCGCACATTTCCCGCGAATGGCTCATACAGCTGGATCTGTCGTGCTCTTCCCTAGCGTGCTTTCCTTTGGGAGATTTCCTCACTTGAGATTAATTTTTCTGCTTTCTTTTTGAAAACCGTATAAATTGAAAACACACTCACATTTTAACGGGTGAAGTTTAGCCTGTAATATTTCGATCCTAACAACACAAACATGCAGCTGTCCTCAGAGAGTTGAGTGATGTTTCACTCTAAACATCTTGCTTTCAGTTTGTATTCCCAAACAAGAAATGGGGGAAACACTTTAGACATCCTCGGAACTTCCCAGCAGTGCTTGGAATGCAGCATTGAATTTTACTTATGTGTAAAAAAAAAACGTCAGGGCAGGTGTTAGCTTGATCTATAGAAATACAAAAGGTCATCTGAGGTCTATTGGGAACCGAAGCGACCCTTTCCTGGCTATGTCTGTTTTGGAGAGTCGCAGAAACGTGAAACTATATACGTTCTATATAGTATGAATGGAATTCGGATGTACTACATCCGCCATATTGATGTTGTCACGTGTCACGCTTCGTCACAACAGCGCGACAATTTAAACTTTCAATAAGTCATCCGTTTATTTAGATTGTGTTAAACAAGTGTAATTTAATCACAATAAACAACGTATTATTCTTGAGCTACGTACACTTGAAATGAGCCACGTCTCAAATTTCCGCCATTTTTCGAATATGACGCCTCCTCTCCCAGAGCCTCATGGGATAGGAAAGTGTCCGTGATATGCCTACTATAGAATTCGGCCGGAAGCAGTAGGTCATCCGGGTACTTCTCGACTACTGAATTTTCGCGACTATATTGTTGGGAAGTAAGCAATTTGAGATGCAGCAATGGTGTTCTCATTGTTTTTAGCATGTTGCTATGTGGTTGCCATGGTATTCTGAGTGTTTCTAATGTTTGCTAAGTGGTTGCTATGGTGTTCTGGGTGTTTTTAGCATGTTGCTAAGTGGTTCCTGTGGTGCTACTGGTGTTTTTATCATGTTGTTATGAGGTAGTTATGGCGTTCTCATTGTTTTTAGGATGTTGCTATGTGGTTACCATGGTGTTCAGTGTCTTAAGCATGTCGCTCTGTGGTTGCCATGGTGTTCTGAGTGTTTCTAATGTGTGCTAAGTGGTTGCTATGGTGTTCTGGGTGTTTTTAGCATGTTGCTAAGTGGTTCCTGTGGTGCTACTGGTGTTTTTAT
>JAUMHG010000043.1:24705270-24725062 GCA_032359395.1 Enteromius anoplus | reverse complement strand
TTGCTATGGTGTTCTGGGTGTTTTTAGCATGTTGCTAAGTGGTTCCTGTGGTGCTACTGGTGTTTTTATCATGTTGTCACGAGGTAGTTATGGCATTTTCATTGTTTTTAGGATGTTGCTATGTGGTTACCATGGTGTTCAGTGTCTTTAGCATGTTGCTCTGTGGTTGCCATGTTGTTCTGAGTGTTTTTATTACATGCACTAAGTGTTTTCTATGTTTATTCTGAGTGTTTTTAACATATCCTATGATGTTGCTAGGGTGAGCTGAGTGTTTTTTTTAGTTTGTTGCTATGGTGTTCTGAGAGGTAGCATGTTGCTCTGTAGTTGCCATGGGTTTTATTTAGCATGTGCTAAATGGGTACTATGGTACTTTAAGGGTGCTTGCACACAAAGTCAAAAATCTTTTTGTGAAAACAGAAAATCAAACAATTATTTTTTCATGACAGACAAAAGTTGTGTAAATAACATGTTTATTTATGTAGCACTGTGGTCCCTCTTGACTTGACTTGGTTGCTATGGTATTCTAATAGTTTTTTTGTGTAATTGTTCTGAGTGTTAGAAGTGTTTTTCAGTATATTGCTATGGGTTTATAACATGTTGGTATGGTGTTTGAGAATGCTGGGCAACACTGAATTTTTGTGACCAACCAGAACATAAGCAAAATCTATTTGGAAAACTTCTTTGTCCTCACAAGCGCAACAAAAAATTTGATCACATATTTAACGATGTTATACAGTCAAAATCCAAGCCAATCATATCAAACCAATCATTCAGCGATAAAATAACACCTCTTTTTACGGCACAGAGTCTCCTTGAAATCTGGTATGACTGAAACCACTTGACTCATTCATTTTTATTTGGTAGCACTGGTGCTCCCAACTTCAAAAAGCTAGGAGCACCAGCAAAAATTTAGGAGCACCCACCAAATATTAATGAGCACCACAACTACAAAATGTATATTTACGGATTTCTGTAATTTGAAAACAAATTTAGTAAAGGCGAGCTCTTCTTTGGCGATAGCGTATGCGGTATACGATTAAAAGCCTTAACAATCGAACCTGACGATACTGAACTTTTTGCCACACACTTGTCCCAGCATTTCTTGCACTCTCACCGTGTTTGACCAAGCTGAGGAACCATGTGTTACCTGCAAACTCCGTCCCACAGGTTTTACGCCGGTTTTACATTGCAAGCGTCAGCAGGGCGTAAGCGGGGCGTATGTTGATTGTGTTTTCACACTGGCAGCGTTTGTTGCGCACAGCTGAACCGCGGCTTGTACTGTAGTAGGCTATAAGTGTTTGGGCAAAAACTCATGTGTTTTTGTGCGTTTATTATTTTTTTTATGGTGAGTGTGAAACCCAAAACACATCAGTTACACGACTTTATGGTCAAATGTGTTACTTTTCATGTTAATCGGGTCAGTTTTGATCAAGAACAACGCACTGTCACTTTAATTCAGAGTAAGCGGCGCAGCAAAAATAGACTCGCCGCCGAAACTATTGCAGCAGTGCCGCCCCTGCGTGCTGTAAAGCTTCCATCCGTTAACATGGGCGCCGAAAACAATACGCGCTGCTGACGAGTGAAGTGTGAAACCAGCGTTACAGTGAATGCAGGTCATAGAGCCATTTTCATAGCAGAGCCACTCAAAGTCTTTCAACCATTCTTTCCGAAAACTGTACGCCTGCTTTTCGGGTGGTGAATCAACATTGACCACATGATCACTATCACCAGCGCCGTTATTTGTAACTTTAGGTGGTTTGCAAAAGAAATCAGTCAGTGTTCTTTTCATTGTCCCTCTTCTTCACTGTGTGACTGAAAGCTATTGACGGCAACAGTTACATGCACTCGCACCAATGCTCCCAAGCATATTTTGAGGTCGCATAGATGATATTTTGGGAGCATATGCGACCAAAATGGTTGCAATTTCGAGCCCTGAATTACCATATTATATGCAAACAACCAACATCAACAATAACATCATGTAACACTGGTGAACTTCAGAAGCTAAACAACAAACAGCAGCAGTGCTTTGACTAACCAAGTGTAAACACCTTTGTCCCAGGGCTGGACTGAGGCACAATACAGGTCTACGTCACACTGCAGACCCCTGCCTGTGAGCGCAGCGATAGTGAAGTGGGCACAGGTGTTTCCTGTGGTTTACAGAGAGTCCGTCACCACCCACATTTTCCTCCTTCCAATCGGCTATTCGTCTTCTGTTTATGTTTTTCAGCTGACTAAACAACAGCTCCATGCAGCAGGTTTGGAGTCACGTGAGTCAGCCACTCTTCACTCCAAGAGCAGGAAGGAGAAAATGGTCCTGCTTTTTTAATGAAGGGAGGGTTTCCTTTATTCTCGACACAATGGTTGTTCATTGCACAGGACTTATGGACTTAGACTTACTATAGGTGTCGCACTGATTCTGATGACAAGGATTTTTCAAGAAGCAACTGGTTGCACAAGAATACATTGACATTGCACTGCAGTGCAAAGCTGTGTTACGTGGCACTAGTAGTGCAGGTTTAGACAGACATCTGATTACCAACTTTTAAATTTCACTTAGTTTGAATAAGTTCCGTTATTTATTTTAGTTTTGTTCGGTGTTTGATTTTATTTGTTCTGTTGTTTGGCTTAATTGTTTTTGTTTGTTTTATTTGCATTATACATCTGCCTGCTATCTTGGTTTTTATTTTGTTTGGGTCAGTTTCGTTTTTTAATTTTGTAATGTTTGGTTTTGTTTTGTGGTATTTTGTTTGGCTGACTTCCCATTCGGTTTCAGCTCTGTTTAGTTTTTTTTGTTTTGTACAGAGAATGGTTTTGTTCTGTTTTCTTCTGTTGTTTTGTTTTCTTATAGTGCAGGGGCCTGTTCCATAAAACAAGATTAGAGTATAACCCAGGCTTATTTCAGTTAGTCTGACTTATTGCCAGTTCATTTGGTTTAAAATAAGTCGGACTATCTGAAATAAGCCTGGCTTTTTTAGTAAACTTGTTTTATGGAACAGGCCCCAGGTATTGACAAGTTTTTCTTTTGTTTTGTTTGATTTGTTGTTTAACTTAATTGTTTTGTTTGTGTTTTATTTATTATCACGCATTTAGTCAAAGATAGGGATAACGGAGGAGAGGATGTGGCGCACCCAGCAGTAAGTGGGCCAACATAATCAGTGGCCACTGAACCACATGTCAGAGTCAATACTGTTCACGAAGGCACTTTAGTGCAGAGAGATCAACTCTCAAAGGGAATACATTTACAGAGTTAAGGGAGCCAACATTCTTCAACAGAAGTGTGCATATACAGTATGTCGTGGTTACCTGATTTACTTGGTTTTAATGGATGCTTTTTATCTAAAGCCACACAAGGTTCCCAAATCACACTAAAAGAGAGTCCCATTAGAGCATCTCGGAGTTAAGTATTTGCTAATGACAAATATAGATCGTGGTAGTTATCCTCCTCACATGTCGTAGTAAAAAGACCAATTGCCACACAACCCAAAATAACTAGAAGTAGACAGGATGGTCAACCAGAGAGTTTCCTTGCCAATGATCCAAGATTTTGGTGGTTTGGATAATGGATGGATTGATGGACTAATGTGTTTACTATGTACTTGCAATATATCTTTCTCTAAGAATTGCACCAATATTGCACCTTAGTTCTTTAGGTGAATCCTGTTGACAAGAATCCATTCTGCGTCAAGCTAAAATAACTAAGTCTGACTAAGCGGCTGATGTAAACATTTATGGCTACCAAAACTTTTGACAATGTTGTTGAAACGTTCCTTACATACCTATAATTAAACAGATCTAGTATAAGAATTTTGACTTCATTTAGAGGGATTTAATTTGCAGGGTAAGACCCTCCAACCCCTTGTGATTTCCCACCAATCCACATGTGGTCCATACCTGGGATGTCTAACCTTTATATCCAGCTCAGACCTTTAATTACCTGCCCTCAGCCAGAAACTTGAATAACCAGGAATTGTCTGGGTTGAAGTCAGTCATTTTTCCCTGTTCTGTCTGAATGATGTTAACCAAGTTGGTCCCCCAGTGAGAATGAGACATTACGGGCTCGCCAGACAATCCGGAGCACTGGAGCCGGAAGCCAAAGTACTTTTTTGTTTGTGTGCATCTTTATCTTGTTAAATGCCGAGATCTCGTTGGCCGGTTTTGAATTTGTGGGACTGGTTGTGGGTCCTTTGTTAACAGGTTTTCCTTTGGTAGCTGAGATGAACAGAGACAGCAGGAAATAACAAAGCTCTCGGAGTATGGCTCAGCTCCCTGGTCCTTTGTTTCATTATGCTTTGCCTGCCCTCTGCCAGGAACTGCAGATACTAATCAATTCAGGGGGCCACGTAGCTCACAGAGGTCCTGTGTGCACTGTACACTGTCATACATTTCCTTTTCATATTTATTAGTCAAAACAAGTCTAAATGTTTCCATTATATCAGCACTCAAATATTCTGACAATCTCACGAATTGTCTTTAAAAAAATACTACTAATTTTCTTCCTGGCTCTCAGCTCCTTACTAAACAAAGACCCAAATGAAAAAATCTGGGTAGAGGCGAACCCACTTTGACTAGCTCTTAGTGATGCGTTTCCAATGACTTCCAAGCAGCCCACAAGATGTTTCAAGAAGTCATGAAAAAGATCGTCCGGACAAACACATCACCCCCCCCCCCCAAAATATCTGGATGCATGCTGGGATTCGGAATGTTTTGTTTTCTATTTTCCCGTCTTTGTTTTACAAACACTGACTAAAACAAAATACTGTGAGACGTGAGCTTTAGCCATTCATGCATTTGCCCCTGGTGACACAACCGGTAACCAGTAAAGCAAACTGACTAGGTGAAATCATCAATCACTACAAATCCCAAAGGATAGTGACCCAAAAAGGAAAACGAAAACATGATTTACTCATCATGGAGATGTTCTAATGCTGTATGCCATTCTTTCCTTTTAGGGTCGAATAAAGTTTTTTTTTTTTTTGCTTTTTTGTTTTTTTGAAATGTACTGCTCATAATTGATTGTGGATTGAGTTTATAACAATAAATAAATGAATAGTACAAATTAAATTTAAAGTATTATTTAAAAAACATCTTGACCTTGGCTGTTGGTTGCAGTGTATGACTGCATGTTAATGAGACTCTATTAACAGCTCAGTTCAATCCAACCTACCCAGGAAAAACAAACAAGTATTAAGATTTATATAAATGCAACATTAAATAAAAGCCCTAGAAATTCACAAAAAAAGTACTTTTGTTACAGAGTTACAAGGTTAGTTCACCCAAAAAAGAAAATTCTGTCATTAATTACTCACCCTTGTGTCGTTCCAAACCCTTAAGACCTTTGTTCATCTTCAAAACACAAATTAAGATATTTTTGATGATATTAGAGAGCCATCTGTCCCTTCATAGACAGCAATACAACTGAAATGATCCCAGGTGCTATAAACACAGGTAAAACAGTTCATGTGACATCAGTGGATCTACTGCAGTTTTACGACGACAGGACAAAAGAAAAGAAACATCATTTATTCAACCATTCTTCTCCCATGACTTATGTCTTTCGCCATTATAGAGAACATTACTGGATAAGCATACGCTTTGTTTTAGGCACAAACAACCGTAGATTACGCTCATGTGCGTGCTTTCACCCGGATGTAAACAAGGCTGATTACGTCAAATACATCAAAAGCTTGCGTATGCAGTGCGTTAAAATGGCGAGAGTAAATTATGTCATTTTTATTTTAGTTGCGCAAAAAAGTAAAGTATTCTCGCAGCATCACAAAGGAGCTGTTTTACCGATGTTTGTAACACGTTTCTCGACCTGGGGTCATGGGGACAGATGGCTCTCTGACATCATCAAAAATATCTTAATTTGTGTTTTGAAGATGAACGGAGGTCTTATGGGTTTGGAATGACATGGAAGCGAGTAATTCATTTTTATTTTGGGTGAACTACCCCTTTAAATATCTCTGGACCGGTGATATATTCACCTAAGAGAAGGAAGGACATCGGCTTTATTTCACGTTGCGTTTTACTCTTTAATCTTAATTTAACTTATGTGCTTTTCTTGGTTAACTGCGGCAACAATAGTGTCTGCGAAACTATTCAAAAAACCAACTGCACTGTAAGGATTTTCATTAAAATATATACTGAGTGCATTACATTTCAGTTAGTTTTATGCCAAACCCCTGTGATACTTCTGCGTCTTTTTAAAAGCTTGATGCTAGTTACTATTTATTCCAATTAGATGAAAAACCATGAGCATTTTTAAATCCTTGTCAAAAAAAAGGGTCATATTTAGTGTCCCATTAATAAAGCACTGAGAGATGCAGTTATACACAATATACACTATTAATGCTCCAAAACATGCCTCTGTTAGACAGACAACAGAGCAGACTGTAGCTATTTACACATTTTCTGAATACTTTATACGTCCTTCCCGGAAGTGCGAAGCACATTCCAGATTACAACGGGGATTCAAGGAAAGGGAAGAGAAGTTCAAAAAGTCAGAGCAACAGATGAGATAGATGACACAAATGGTTACGACCCCCCCCCATAGTGGGAGGTCACATTCCTTCATTATAGGATGTTGGGCTCCGATGAGAATTTTTTTTTATTTCATCAGTACATAGCTCTCTCAAAATAAAGTAGACACACCAAAATTAAGATCTTCTGTTAATGGCCATAGTTTTAATGAAAAAGGGTTTCTCTATTTCTTCCTCTGTGTGTGTGTGTGTGTGTGTGTTTAAATATATAAAATCAGGCTATTACCTAAAATAATCTATAATCAGATCAATATACTAAAAAAAAAAAAAAAAATTCTCCCACCCTCTCTTCTACACGGAGGAGTAGAGGAAGTATGTTTTTCTTCAGGCTTACAAGATTACAGACATAATCCATCGATGCAGTCAGTAGAAATAAAGCAGAGGATTCTGGGTTTATTTGCTGGAGACATTAAACACGCATTGCAGCCAGCAGCAATAAGGCCAACTGGCTTCACGAGGTGCCAAGGGTCTATGTCCGCCTCAGTCCCAGCATGCTGGGGAAGGCAATGCTCATGCAGTCAGCACTGCCAAGTGGCTCGTGCTTTCGTGGGAGGTTAGATGAATGGGCCTTGTTGTTAGTTTAACAGGAACATTTCAGTCCATCATTCTGGCCATAATGCAAAAGCCTCCATGCATGCCAAAGAATGAAGATATCTCCAAAAGCAAATATCTTTAGAGACAGAGGTTAGAGGCAAGTGATCGTGGTGACAATGACAAACAGGTAAAAGGGTAATGCTATCAGAAGAAGAAACCCATGCACAGCCGGGAGATGTTCGAGCATTCTGACTAACGTCAATGTTTATCAGCCACTTGAAAAAGTGAGCGTGAGTCAGATCATGAGTCTAACTAAAATCCATCCTCTGAAAACACGCTAGGTTTTGGGAGTGCATATCTGAGATGTTTCAGCCTTTTGGCATTATTAACTATATACATTGATATATTTTTGGTTACTTTGTTGTGAAAAAGTAGTAAAGCATACATTATGTAAACATGTTAATATGATTTCAAATGAATGTATAAAAAGCTAATAAAAATATCACACTAATCTACAAGTAATCAAAAAGTTTAATTATTCATGTCTTGAGAAGCAAACATTGCATGTTTGTAAAAAAAAAAAAAAAAAAAAAAAAATATCTATATATATATATATATATATAATATTTAGCAGTTTGGGGACTTCCATGAACATTTTTTTATTTGTGGAAACAAATGATTGTTTTGAACTAATTCTTTTGGCTGAATCAGCCTTCTTGTCTCAATTGTTATGTTTTGCTAATGAAACATAAAACAGAGGCAGTGCTAAATATAGCTTACTTAGTGCTTTCATATTCGCAAGTCGTGACATGAGGAACAGGCACAAAACCACCCTCAGGCACAGACTTTAGGAAACTTAGTGTCTAAATAAAATGCGTATTAAAAGCAGTGTGATATTAGCAAAACTAATACTGGATAAATCCGACATATTTAACATAATCCCCCTAACTCTAAATCTCATCATAAATATCTGGAACCAAGGGTCTGGAAATGTTTCTAATGCTTATTTTAAGCCCTCGTTGCTTCAAGAACAAAGCAAAAAGAAAATGAACGAACAAAAGGCTCCATATGACTACCGCAATACATCATCTGCGATTTATTCCAATTGAATGACCATCAAAGGTCATCTCCGACATGGAAGCTTTCTGGGATGCACCTGACAACACGCCATCAGCAGCACTGGCACATATACAATCATAAACTGAGCTCGTTTGGCAGCTCAAAGGTCTCATCTAAAGCATCCCACGTGAAAGACCAGGACACCCAATCTGATTTGACATTTTAAAAACACACAATAAAATCATGGTGCCTTCACAAATCAATCAAACCGACCTATTACAAAGAATCTTTTTCTTGATCCCATAAGAAAATGCAGCTGTGGTGGCACTGGACTGTGCGCATGCAATGGACTTATAAGAGCCTTAAAAAGAGGTAAAGAGCCAAACAAAAGCAATATCGTGATGTTCTAAATCAATGCATTTCTGACAACGTTTTATTTTCAAGATGCATTTTATGCACGCACACACTGCAATCTAGTGACCCTGACATTCAGCATTGAACTCGAGGCACAGGAGGAATGTACGGAACTCTCTTCAGCCCTTATAATGTGACTAATATAGCTGCAGACTCTGAGTAAGTGCATGCTTGTGTAAGAAGAACATCTGTGAGTCAACCTACTAAAGTTATGATTTTGGCTGGTTTATTAATGCAACTTTTTGATAAGGATGACAGTAAATAACTCCACATAATCTGCAGCCCACGGAGATCAAAGAGGAATACCATGAAACAATGCCAGTCGTTCCTTAGCTATCTGACACAAGCATGTCAACTTTCCTCTGGTTGAGTCTCTAAGAGTAAATTCATGTTGCAACAAAGATTTTTGACATTTAACCATCACATTCCAAAGACCTTATAAACAAAAATTACCATGATCACAGTCAAAACACAAAATAATTGTGTAACACCTTTCTGTCCATAATTCACAGAAGCACGAACCAAGGAGAATGAAAACAGACGCTTTCCTAAATGGAATCCGTGTTTGTAATGAGTATGATATAGTGCAGGAGTAAGAGTGCTTTTGTACTGAATATCATCCCGTCTGTGATTCAGGTGCAGTTTATCACATTCCTGCAACAGTACAACTAAAGCACGGCGTGTACTTACAAAATTCTTCAAATTAGACATGACAATGTTTTCCCCGCTAAAAGCGTTCTGTAATCACGCTGGGTTACCATTTCCTGTCCACTAGCGAGAGAAACCCCATTCTGGCACTCTGATTTTCCACACTCCAGCCAATCAGATCAGAGCAGAATAAAGGACTATAGCTGTTGTAAACGGTAATAGAATTAAATTAATATTTAAGTGTATCTATAAAGCCACTGAATTTTGACAAAAATTGTGTCAATTGTTTTGTTGCTGATAGTCTTGTGGGCAACACATTGACCCAAGTTCCCAAAATGTGCCTCCTGGGGTGAATCCCCTGGGTGATTCATTCATTCTGACGAGACGCACGTGAATATATTGTGCGATATATTTCCCAGGCCTAAATAAAGCCGGTCGGTTTGATTTTTTTGTCATAAATTCAAATGTACCTTGATATCACAGTATATAACGAAATCTGCACTATTCAAAAACAAACACTTTTCGGTGTACATATCATGTTTTCAACCCAGTTACACTCTTTGTAGGGTTGGGTATCGTTTAGTTTTTTCGATACCAGTGCCAAATCGATACTTTTAAAACGGTTCCGGTGCCTGAATCGATACTTATAAAATAATAATGTTAACACTTTATAATAATTGCTCACTATGAATCATTAGTTAAGCATTAGTAGTCATTGGTAAGCAGTTTATAAATACAGCTGTAAATGCCTTGTTCTTGATTTATAATCATATCTATTACAAATATGACTAAAAGGCTCAGTTATCTTCCAAACAGAACAAATAAAAATAACACAGAGGGACACACTTTTCGTCAGTCTGTTTACTTGAATGATTTATCATGAAATTGCATGAAAGGTTTAAAAAGTCTATTCATAAAGTATCTGAAAAACTCAATTACATTTAATTACATTAAATAAAGACAAAATCATTAATGAATAAATAAAATAAGCTTATGAAACAATAACTAGCATATGACTCAATGCCATGTCTCAAGTCAATAAATCATCTTATAACAGGCATCCAATACTGACACGACTGACAAAAATAAACATCGCGCGAGCAGGTTGACCGCAAGAATAATCGCACGCAGATGACATCATGCGCACGCGACGGTTTGAAATGAGCTCGCGGGCTCCCGTTTCTTCGCTTGTAACGTTCGATCTGTTTTACTCTCGCGGAAATGATTTACTGCGTGCGCCAGAATCAATGGTGCGCTCGCTTATTAATGCCATAGATTTGCCGCCATAGATATATTGGGTTTGTCGTTTAGGCACGGCACTGAAATGAGGCACCGAAATCCGCGTTTTGATTCGGTTCGGTACATACCGGTTACTTAGGTACCGGTGCCATAATGGTACCGTGTTTCGGTACCCAACCCTACTCTGAAGGCAGTTCTTGACTCCTTTAAAATACACAGTAAAATAAGCCATGTGTAGTGTTTCAATTATATGTCAAGTGGACACTCACAGGGGACAGATTGCCCATCATGAGGAAGGCGGTGAGGGTGGAGTCAAACAGGAAGGCGATCCTCTTAGTCGGGGCGACTGGAATACTTAGACTGCTCACACTAGCATTGTCTAGAGGACAGGGGGGGAAATCATCACACAATCAATTGAATTCACATTATTATGATTTATGTACTGATTGGAGCCAGACTAATGTTTAATAATACACTGCAGTAAAGTGAGCTAGTGTCTAACGGATGAATCTAAAGATGTTTATGATTTAATGAATGCTGCTGTGCTCTCACCCTGGTCCTCCAGGCTGGTGGTGTCTGTATCAGTGGCTGAGGAACCGGCCTCCATCACTGGACTCCCACCCTCCCATGACAGCAGCATCCTCTGAGGGTCCATAGTGCCTCTGGCAAGTGTGAGAAAACACTCAGATATTAAACACAGTGAAACACCAGACTAAAGAGACATTCACTCATACAGCAACTGCTGGTCACATTTTTATACGATTTTTTTTTTACCAGCTATACATTCCCATTCTGATTCAATTTGATTTTCGATCAGTTCTGATTTCAAATAATTTAGGAAAATTAAAGTTATAATATCAACAATTACTTACTACATTAACCTGCAGGATCTATTTATTTTTCCTTTCACACTTTGAAAAATTTTAGCCATTATAGATATTAGATGCAAAGGTAGTATAACACATTGGTGCAGAGCAGTAGATTACACGATTTTTCCAGATTTGCAATGAAGAGTTGTTATATTGTCACTATGAACACAAATAAAAGTTTTTCTTTATGGGAAATATATATAGCAATACATAATAATGCATAATAATAATAATATAATGAAGTTTTATTGAAGCATTCATTAATTTGAATTATTACATTCTCAAAAAATGATGAACAATTATTACAGAGTTTGAGTACTGCATGCATAAGGTGTCAACAATTATCCACCACTAACCCGGCGACATCTGCTAGACGTGAGGTGACACAAATTATGTTTGGCACATGTTCATGCATAAACTTCACATGCATAAATGAAAATACCAATCCTAGGATTTTAAGAATCAATATTCAATTAATAGGAAGGATTTATTCCTAGTAGTATTTGTGATTATGATATGGTATGGCCAGATTATGATATTGCCAGCCCACCAATAAACTCTGGGCATACAGCAGTAAGAATGGCCACCATGACCAAAAACAGATAAAATCTCTTAAAGTGTGAACGACCTGGAGTTTGAGAATTCTAGAGCAGCAAAAGTTTTGTTTGTTTCTCAGACGTGAGCCAGCACTAAAAGCCTATTCATCAGTGTCATGTACGTCTTCTCATACTTTAGTCTATTGACCGAAGGGGCACTCTTCCATGAGGGGTGCAGCTGGTCCGGGCTGATCACCTGACCCTTTTTGATAGCGAACCCCAGGCGGCAATACATGGACACTGCATTCTGTAAGACAATAAAAAGTCATTCAGTATTCATAAACAATCCAGCGACGATTATTAACTACCATGTTAGCACCGTTAATTTCACGAGGAAGTCAGCCAGTCTCTGAATTATGTTTGGAAAGCATCCACACGCATCTTCATGAATACAGCTTTATAATAATAAACATTATCACAGCATCAGTGCCAAAACACCATTTCCATCTGCCCTTTTCACCTGACAACAAGAAACATCATATTTGTTGCATCTAACTGCTTCTGCCGAGGTTATGAATACATATTCCCTTATTTTTCCAAAGGTTATTCTCGACATGGCCATAAACACGACTCAATATGACTCTAGGTGAAGTGGAACAGAAACGAAAATTGCGTTACTGTGATATGAAGATAAAACTCTGTCAGCTATTGAGAAAGATTGAATAGTACTGGAGAACGTAGGTCAGGATTTGGGCTCCATACAGCCTGATACTATATTGTACTATAAACTATGGTGGAAAAAAAGAGCATTTAAATATCACTGCACATATGTGTGTGTGTGTGTGTGTGTGTGTGTGTGTGTGTGTTTGAGTGTTCCTTATTTAAAAGTCATTCGAAAAATTAGCTGAATTAATTCCTGTATAAATAATTCATTAATAACATTCATAAAACTACTCTTACATAAACGGATACTTTGGCTTTATAAATGATTCACAAAAAAAGATAAAAAGAAATGGCTCATGTTTTATATAAAAGGTTCAATATTCAAGCTTTTCCAATGAAAGTACTTCAGAAGGACCAACGTCTGTCACGCATAAACACTGACAGCAATGGATCTATTCAAAGATACGCTGTCATCATCATTTATTTAATGAATAGTTTCTCACTAACAGGATGACTGCAGGAAACGTTTCATTTTTTTTGTCTTAGCAAAATGTCAAAGAGATAATGAAAATGAATACTAGCTATCTTGTGTAAAAATAAACTCATTGTTAAAGATCGTGTCCTTTGAGTCACATCAGCATTGGCTTTTCTAATAAGGAGCTATGGATTTTCACGTCAGATCTCAAGAATAAGCTTGTTTTCCACTCTGCCAGATACTGAAATGGTGCTAAACAGCTACAAAAGGAAATGTGTGAACACAATAGTTCAGTCCTCATTCTCCTCAGTCCGCATCATACATTCAAAGAAGCACTCATTTCACAACCCATCAAAAGGCCAAAGAATTTGGAAAATTGCCTTTGCGGCGGTGGCAGTGATTCCAGAACCGGAGCATCCCGGATTCACCGCCCTCCCAGCTTTAAAGGCATCGTTTCATATCAAACATTCCATGTAAATGGCCTTCCATTTTCATCCCTGCATGACACGTACCTTCACCAGGCCCAAGTCAATCTCCAGTACATTAGCCAGCTGGAATGACAAACAGAAAAGTGATGCGAGTCTCAAAGACAAGCAAGATCACCGAAAAGGAAATGAAAAGTGCACTGCAAAAAGTGAAAACTGAATATCTACCTCCGAAACATTAGTCTGCTCATCGATGGAAACGAAGATTTTGTAGAGTAGCGTTTCGAAATAATCTCCCTGGACTCTGTTCATGACGAACCCCTCAAGCGGCGGCACTGCAAATGGAAAGCAAGAAGAGTAACTTAATGTTTTCTCTGCTGTTCTTCCAAATTGATTTGTAATCATCCTATCAACACTTTTTGATCAATGATTCTCCCAATCCGCTATTGCTTACATCTATCTGTGGCAATAGATTAGCAAAATCCTTTTCCAAAGAGGGTCTAAATAAAGCCTATTTGATAAACCGGAGTGCATACCTGATATACAGCTGTCGTCTGATATGGGCACATCAAGATATATATAGCCCCGGTTGTACAAACCTGGAAAAATAGAGAAGATAAATAGTTCTTGTACTGAATGTACCACCCATAAAAACACAGGGCTTGACTAAATGGGGGCTTTTTCCAACCACTTTTCCTGCATGTGTGACTACATTTTTGCTAGGTCACAATGGTAGGACTTCAAAATTGCTCCACACTTTTGGATTGCGTGCTGCCATTATCTGCTGTGCATTGAAACCAATCATCTACACAGGCCAATGGACAGCTCTGCACAGAGCAGTACAATCTGGATGCAGAGACTATGAGACTGTTTGGCTGAAGTGATAAATATTATGCTAAATATTAAACAGAGAGAAGTAGCTCTAGCTACAACGTTCTTCTGCAAGACGCACGCAGTTCTTTATTTATCAAAATAATTAATTACAGACTGCAGCTTCAATTATGAGTTGTATCATTGCATATTTCAATACGATAATAATGTCACAAACCCTGATCCAGGAAAAGGATGACAATTCAATCTTTTCCATGATTATATTAACTCTAAAATATACTGGCATTGACTTGTATTTATGCACAGACCAGAGCCTGGTTTGATCATCATTATTTCAAGTGGTTTTCTAAAAAACCGAAACTGTCCCAGTGACACTCACTCAGAACCACGTTGTACTCCATTGATCCAGCCAGCTGGGGTCCAGAATCTATCATCTTATCAATGGCTGCCTTCTCCGCCACAGAGCAGATCTGGAATCAACCCAGCACAAAAACATGCCAGAGCTTTTTCACTCCAGTTATAAACCTTCAAATGAGCAACTAGAAGACATTTTTAGTTTTATGAGGGGAAAAAATGTAGCTGCTGAGAATAATTTGGTTCTTTGTTTTGATGTTTTGCTCATCTTTTTTATTTAAAAATTGCGTAACTGTTAATGGTGCGTTAGAAAAAACACAGTTACATCATAAAATAAATATTAAATGAATAATTTATTTCTATTCTCAGTGATTCCGTTTCTTTGAAGTAATATTATTTCCTTTTTTCCATTTCCAAAAGCTTGATGTAATTTTATGAAGAAGACTATAGACTTACCCTGATGTCATCCTCCGTGATATAGCCGGTCTGTACCACCCACCAGGGCTCTACCGTGATCTCCACAGGTTTTGCTGGCAGGAGATCCCGAGCTGATTTCCTCCGGAAGAATTTCTAGCCACAGACAGATGCTACTTAGGTTATCACCGTGTGTACAAAGCACTGCTCTCTATGGATTACATCTTTCATCTTCAAAGGGAGCAACAAAACCATCCAGATTTGAGAACCATCTAATGAACATCATGTTGAAATCCCAGAAGATATTCCAGGGAAGTTAACCATAACATCCTAATTGATCTATAGCATAAAACCAAGAGCGACACTTACTTTGGAAGATCTGCATTGGTTCATTAGATCAATGTACTGGTTCCTGCCAATCCCAAGCAGCCTCAGACCTGAAAGGTCAACAGTTAGATCAATAAATACACTAATGGACACTAACTACCAAATATGTTATGTATAGACACCTAATCTGCAATCGATGACCCTGTTTACACCAGGATTGGGAATCAACAAGGTTCTTGAGGCAAAAATTCAAGAACTTTAGCTATTAAAGTCAATGTGAAAATGACTAATTTTGCAGTGTAAGAAAGCTTTAGTGGTTATAATGGCTATATGATATAACTGTAAACACATTTGCCACCTTTGAGCAGCGTAAGGATGTTAATACAATTTGATTGAATGTATATACTGTAGTATTCACTACATGTTGGTATGAAAACAGCAAAAAAGTAGTTGATTCACTGTTGATTCCAAATTTGAAACTCACTAATTTCCCTTTGATTGTAATCATTGTGATCACAACATGTAATCATTGCCTTAATCGTGTTCTTTGTTTCTGCTTGAATGCTTCATTAACTGCATTATTTTTATTATAATGAAACTGTACATTTCTGCCGCATGGACGTTCTTTTAACAGTCAGCTCTGATAGCAATTTCCTCTTAATTGTACTGTTGAAACATGCATCTCTTGTAAAGCTGCTTTGAAACAATACATCTCATGAAAAATGTGAACTGATATGAACAGAATTTTTTAAAATATTTTTTTTATTGGATGTACATGTATGAGCATTTAAAGCACATCATTTTGATGATTGATAAGTGACCAGGCAGCATTACAAACTCTTATGCTTACATGTGTTTTCAAATATATATCCAAATGTGGATTGAGGTTCACAAAACATTTTAGACCTGGTTTTCATTTATGCAAGCTATTGGTAGGACATCGTAGATGTCCTTTAGTGTTTGGAGGAACCTTTGTGACTTTAACATATTCCTCTATGCCCCAGATCCTGCCTTCCTGGGGCCTCAGCAGCCTGTCCCTCGCCATGCATAAAGAAACAGGGGTCTGGGATCATTAGAGAAAGGCCAGGCTTGACTGTGACGTGCCAGGCATGAAGCCAAAGGCTGTGGGGTGAGCTGTGAAGGGCAGGAGTGCAGCTTCACTTCAGACAAAGGGATTAGAGCGAGAAACCCATGCATAGCCTGCTGGCTACCTTCTGTCTACCCAACCCAAAGACCATGTTTTGTGAGATCTCTGAGCATGCACAGCCAGCTATTATGGGCCAATTACAAATGATTTGTTTCATAACATAGTTTAACGATGTGCTATTATGCCAATGATTTTGTACCCAGATGCTATCAGGTACAAATATATGTATGACTGTACAGCATTACACAATTCACTTTAATCATTACCTGCAATTCACATAAGAATGCTGACATCAATTTCCAGAAGATATGCCAGCACATTTCTTTTAGTTGAATAATGACAAGACATATGGGTAAATATAAGGGGTTCGTAAAATGCAATAATACTCTAAAAATCTAATTCAAAGGTTTTCAACAAAATAATATGTGATGGTTTGTCTTGTTGCCAGGTCTTGTTGCTTGTACACGATCATGTTGCTCATTTGTAGTGATTGCAAAGCGCATTTGCTCAAATGAATAATCCAACTAGCCATTAAATGCCACGATCCAAAATCTCAATACATTTTACGTCAATGTCTGTCTATTTAGACAGTATTTTACACTTGCACCCCAGCAACCATTTAAAACTGCATTCATTTTAATGTCACCATTTAATGTAACTGTATCATTGTCATGAATACATTTTATAATCCTACTTCATAATTTATTTTAATATTGAGACACTTTCACAAACTACTGTATTTCAACATAATATTAAATTGATTAACATCCGAAAATGTATTGGGAATCATAACTAACAATAAGCATTTATTATTACAGTATAATATTAATCTCTACACACATTATACTACTATTTCAGTTATAAATTAACAATATTAATATTACAATTAATTAACTATGATCATTAGTATATTTTTAAAAATAATAATATTAAGCTAAATCAAGTGACTGAAGCCTTGAAAGGAAACTGATTTTTTTTTTTTTACATTTCTAAACATTATAAAATGTTATCATGTTTCTGTATATTCATATATTTCACGTTTTCATTTGGTAAATGCATGTATGCCACCTCTGATCCACATTAAGCACTAAATGCATCTATCTGTGGTATGTATGGCACATTTAAAGCATCAGGGAAAGCAAAGACATATTTCTTCTAAAGAATTAGCAAAGTGCATTCATTAAAATATTTACAGTCACTATTAGTCAGAGTAATTCCGTGCCTCTTCATTCTGAGAGAGCAATGTACATTCGTCTCTAGTGGCTTGTGGCCTCGTTATTGTGCATGAGCAGTCAGCAACAGTAATAATGATTCCCAGCTCTGACAGAGAGAGAACAACTTACAGTCAGCAGCAGTGAAGTTGGGCAGGGAATCATAACTCTTCTCACAGTTCATGATGTCCTGAATGAAGAGGAAAGAGACTGGGTCATGCACTTGCAATCAAAAGAAGTCCAATGAAACAACACAGAGTTATGATTCTATCATCATTTACTCTTCCCCGTGCCTTTCAAAACCCATTTGACCTTCTTTCCTCGATGGAAAACATTTAAAAAATGTTTACAGTAACATGTCCGAGCTGCTATTTTCCAAATAGAATGCAATTGAATAAACTACTTTTTTTTTTTTTCTTCTTCTTTTTAGGAGTTTGGCATCCTGTTTCCCATACACATTCATTGCATGGAAGAGAAAAAGACAGACATACAAGTTTGTAGATAATGATAGTGAACTTTCCCTTTGAATGCTCTCTCAGAGCATCATTTAAAAACTTCCTAAGAACACCGGTAAAAGAATTTGCATAAGTGACACCAGAAGTCACACAGACAGAAAGCAGACACTGTTGTATTATAATGAGAAAATACAGTAAGCTAAAACTTTCTCCATGAGTCATTTACAGTAATCCTCATTTGTGCAAACAAAACACTAATGTCTAGCAAACATACCTGTCTGAAGCATTATCAGAATGCAGAACTTGTCCTGTAATAAGCTTTTAAGTTAATACTTCTCTATTGACTCTATCGTTAAAGGAAGAAAAACCCTTAGAAACGTTTGGATGCCAGCCCATGTCTACCATATGCTGTGAGTGTTTTCACAGAATCAGTGATAAGTCTAGACAAAATAATGTGGTAGTTCAAGAAAATTAAATGAGTAAACTTCCTATTCTACCCATTACTATCTCTTTACAATTAAAACAGCAAAAAATAGAATTAAAACGTGATTAGGGTAAAAGTTGTTTAATTAGTTGTCATGTCTGTACCTCCATGATGCTGATGTAGTAGGAGAAGGGGGTGACCCGAAGACCCTTGACCATGATGTCAGACAGGTGGTAGGGGTAGAGCATCAGATGCTCCCGGCTGTACTTCAACAGCTCTTCATAATACTTGCGTTCATCCTTCTTCACGTGCCTGACTGTTAGAGAAGAGGTTTTTGACAGTGTTGTGGGACACTAAATCAGAGCAACGAGGCTCATTATTTCAATGTGATTACATCTGCTGACAGGCGCTACAATGCCCTTGTTGGTCTGACCAGAGTGGAGTGAGGAACACAAATGGTTTGGAACAATGTCAGAATGAAAAATAGGAGCTATGGGAAAGAAATACATTTTTTTTTTTTCATTCATTTAATGCTTACCTAGGTTATTGCGGAAGCGAAGCTGGTTCCGGATACTGTACAGAAGAACCTGCTTGTCATATTCACGCTGTGAGTTTCCCAGGCTCTAAGAATAAAGATGACAATTAAAACATTTCTTACTGAAAGTACCAAAATACTTAATTACAACGCATAATGTCTGGCATTATTTATGAGAATGTGAAATTGTGTTTATCTGATTTAATGTAAAAGAAATCATATAAAATGTCATTTCTTTCTGAAAAAAAATCCTTTTTTTTTTTTTTCGGAAGCCACAATTTCTATGCCATCAACATTTATTTCAACTGCATTTGTCTCAATTATTTTCCTTTTAACCCAAATGACGCATGGTTTCTCTACCCATAGTTATCAGATGTATATATATGCTATATTGCAGTGGACAAATAACTTATTTTTATTATTTAAATAAATAAATAAATTCTAAATAGTAATAAACTATTACAAAACAATAAATAAATAAAAATGTATTAAGAGTATAATTTACATTTTGTTCACTACAATGTTATTAAATAAAAACATATGTGTATGTGTGTGTGTGTGTGTGTGTATGTGTGTGTGTGTGTGTGTGTGTATATATGTGTGTGTGTGTGTGTATATATATATATATATATATGTGTGTGTGTGTGTGTGTGTGTGTGTGTGTGTGTATATATATATATATATATATAT
>JAUMHG010000043.1:24649401-24664513 GCA_032359395.1 Enteromius anoplus | reverse complement strand
CGATGGTGTTTGAGACTCACAGTATGTCATGTCCATGTACTGAACTGTTATTATTCAACCATGCCAAGGTAAATTCAGTTTTCCGTTCTTTTTTTCAACATTTTTCCAGAAAACAAGACTATTCTATTTTTACAAAGAAGAGAAATTAGAAGCAAACAGTAAGATGTAATGATTTTTGACCACAGCATTCAGTCCTGAGGCAGTATGGGAAATTTCCCAACTGTACTGTACAGCAGGCCCACTTTTTTAGCCCCTGCACAAACAATTTCACACATGCCAGCTCAAAACACTTAGCTTATCCCATGGGAAAAACAGCATGTTGCGATAACATCCCCTGTACGACAGTTAGCAAAATATTAGTCTTTGCAATAGTCCAATTACAATGTTGTTTTTCTTTTCTTTTCTTTGTCTCATAATTGTATGATTCCGTAACTACTGATTTATAACTGATCTATGTAAATACTCCTGACTTTTTGTTAATTATATACATACTATATAAAACTCTCCATAGTTACTGGCTATTATAAAATAGTTTCACTCTTTGGGAGCAAAAAAACATTCAAACAGCATCAGGAAGTGCTCTCTGACAAGAGATTTACAACATGCCACATACCACCAAGTGCTATCATACTTTTCTACACAAGAACTACCATGCCGCGCTGAAGTCCTCGAGTTTAGTACAACATGGAAGCTTTATTTGTTTGGCCTTTATTCCGCGATTAGATTACTGAAGTGTAATATGATTTTAAAGAGTGGTTTTATCTGAGTCCCAACCTTTTGTGAGTCACAGCATGAGTGGATTGGACTCACTCAAGAATAACATAATGACTATAATGAAACAACAACTCCTGACAGGCTTTGATGTTGAAACGGTCTGTGGTCTCCAAAAGCAAAACAGTACAGTAAATCTTGAAGCTTGTCCTCAGTGAAGCCATAGCTCTTCTCACAACTTGCCAAAGCGGCTTTCTGAAAAATTTGCTGCTGGTGGTGAATGCCTTTAAACTACAATTGGTCTATGGCGATTACCTAACAGGTAGGTGTGCTCCTGAGCTCCGCCTCCTTTGACATGGCTCCGTCTAATTTGCACTCAAAGGGAAGAGCTGCTGTATAGTATCAATTAGAGTAAATTGTAAATGACACTGGCGTTGTTTTATCATGTTGAACAGTGTAATACTGTTTAATAATACTTTAAACCTGCATACTTTAAAGAGCCCCTATTATGGATTTTTCTGTAACACTAAAGTGCACCGTGTATGAAGTTATTGTCTCTGAAAACAAAGAGCCGCAAAGTTTGTTAATAGTTTGTTTTAAAATTACATGAGAAAAAAACGGTCATTTTCCCCTGTCAAAAACAGCTCTTTTGAAATCACTCTGTTCGGTGTACTTCCCCTTTAAATCTTCACGAGCTCCGCAGACCCCGCCCCTCTTTTCCGAGGCACTCTCAGAGGATCTTTGTTTAGCCGTATTCATAGTGCAACTTGCTAATTAGCACATTATTAGGAAAGGCCATTTGCAAAGATTCATTAAAAGACATTATATTCACTGCCATTGTAGGTGAGGCTGGATCATGAATGATTTGCGCGAACATAAACGCATTTCGGTTGATCAAGGGCGCGTTTCCCTTCACAACCAAACGTAACGTTAATCCTCTGCATCTTCAGTCATGTTCATTAATACATTAAACAACAAAACACCTCAATCTCTTAGGAGTCTTGCTTGTCTCTGCATCTCGGTCTGATGACGGCTCACTCAGATAAGACACCAGTTCAGTCTGTGTGACACGCTGCTGTCAATCAACTATTGTGGGAGTGGCCTCTCACACCGACATGCATTTGAGAATGGCTAGATTCAGAAGGGGCAACTTATTTTTATTCAATCAAAAGAAAACTACTGGTGGATCTTTATCATTGTAGGGTGATTGTGTACACACACTCCCACCACACATTTCAGTCCAAACTGCTTGAAAAAGTGCATGTGTCACCGGATGACCTATGTAAGGTAACATCTTCAGCACACAAAATAACATAAGTGGATTTTGAACGATTTATTGGCACTTTTAACGATTACGTAATTGTGGCATCCGTAATTGTAATGGCGATTAAACATTTGATTATTTGTGCAGCCCTAATTAGCATACTGCACCCCACTTGTTTTGGAGCGCTAAAAGCTGCTTTAAATAAAGTCAACCAGACATTTTTATCATTAAACAAATCATTTGGGAGTTGTTGAACAAATAATAATAGTGTGTTTTAACCTCACATGCATGTCAACCTGTTTTCTTGGGACTCCCAAAACCGAAATATAAACCTTCCATAACCTATAATACAGGCACTCTAGAACAATTTATATAAATAGATGTGACGCGGCTGCAAACATATCCACTGATCAAATACTTTCTTAACTGCTGTTTTCTTTGCATTCATTTCTTTGTTTGTTTTGTTTTTGAGAGGAAAGTGTGCAGCACATGTTCATCTTAATTCCGCTCCCAGCAGTACAAAGTGTATATATCGCTGCTCGCGTATTTCAAACTTCTTTTTACTCTTCTACCATTAAGCAAAGAATATAAAACACTTTAGCACTGGGGCCCTAACTGTGTAATGTGACTTTACTAAACTAGAACAATTTCAAACATCCATTCTGTGGCATTAGGGTACTGATAATATTTTCACTGAGAGTGGAATGTTGTCTTTCAGGAAAAGATTACATGCATTTTCTTCCTCCTCAGATGATCATCTTTATAGGGATCAAATGTCAGATGTGATGTGGTTAGGGTACGTGTTTGAATGTGAAGGGAGTAATTTTTGCTCTGCTAGTGAAAAAAAAAACCCGAATTGCAATCTGTGTTTGATTGGTTAGATTGGGTCAGTTATATACAGTATCAACCACTGGTGGGGCATTTAGATGACTAGTTATAGAGGTTATCAAATGGGTGACAAGTTTAAATCCTGTAGGCATAACCGGTATCCAGGACTCGTGTGTGCAATCTTGTATTTGGTATTTGTTATAAAGTTTAATTTCTTCGAAAATGCCACCTACTGTCAAAAAGTGAAAATGCATTGTCATTCATTTTAAAGCAGTGGGTCAAAATCAAATTTTTTTGTATATCAAACATTTAGCAAAAACAAAACCCAAACAAACATGAAATAATTTTTTTCTACAATCCCTTTCTAGCTATGATTGTATTAAATCCTACTGAAATCCTGTGAAATGAAATCTCTATATTGACGTTTTTGACACAGGCATAATAAGGCAATATCATTGCCACAGAATACAACGCAAAACACGGAAAAGAGCAACAAGGAAAAGGAGTGTAATGGATACACAAATATTGAGATTTGTACTGACAGTGTGACTGTCTTCTGACGCGATGTGAAAGATAGTTTGACTCACTGTGGAGGGCGAGCTGGATGTACTGTCGAGCTCCTCTGGGGAGTCTTCCTCTTCCTCAGGAAGGGTGGGCATGGCGGGGATGAGCGGGGGCCGAGAGCGTGTGTGAGGGAAGATAAAAGAAGTGACAGACTCTGGCACAAAACTATGAGCTCTCTTTAGTGAAGTCTGCTCACCCCGTGAGCGCGTGAACGGACATACAGCAGAGGGGTCCGCTGGGTCCTGTACAGACACAACACAACACATACATGCATGAGGAAACAAGCTCATACAGTCACAGAATAGAACAGTCTTCACTAGTGCCATGGTACACAGAAGGTAATATCACGGTACTGTACAATTACTAATAATGAATATTATAGCACTCTTCTCACTAGACCAGTGGTTCTCAAACAGAGGGGCTGAAAAACTTCCAAGAAAGCCTCATGATGATTTAAAATGGTTAACATTAGGGGTGTAACGGCTCATAAAAATCACGGTTCGGTTTGATACGATACAGTAGTGTCACGGTTCGGTATGTTTGGTCTAATCAGATTCCATGATCTATGCTAAGCTACTGCTAAAAGTGCTACCGCCAGACCCGGAGACTGGATTTAAAAACATGTTCCTTTAATCACAGTGTTACATTTGCTTGGCAAAATATATGCAGGTCTCCCCCCCACTGGCATTTGTCCTATCGCAAAACCCCATCTCATGTTCCTGCCTCTCTGAGAGATTCAAGAGGAAATGTTTCCCTACAGCAAAATAAAGGTTACTGATGGCATCTCATATACAAAAACACTGCTACAGTGATGAGCACCGCCAACAAAAACAACTTTTGAAAGTGTCATCATGAAGAGAAGAATAAATACAGGGCCGACACCAACAGCCAATGAGAGTGGACAATCTGTCCATTTTTATTACCTCTAACACAGCTTATCTCTATCATAAACAAACGTCTAAAAATACGCATGAGTCATTAATGCGGTGAATCATAATGGGGCCGTTTCACTTGCATGAAACCAACGGTCTGTCGAGTCGTGGTCTCAAGATACAGATCGCGGAGAAAAGAGACTCCTTCATTCTCCCAAAGGAATGCATTTCAATTTCTATTAAATCCCATCTAAATGTGACAAAGGCTATCTTTGGCTTGTACACCCAAACAAAAGATACAATTTCAGACACAAATCCTATTTCAGTGAATGTCTTATAAGGGAAGAGAAACTCAAGAGTGTTTACACAGCAGTGAATTCACATTTAAGTCATTATAAAACTGGACCATGATTGTAGAGAAGAAAACAGACTCCTCGCTAGTAACCAGCGCAAATAAACCCTGCATCACTCATCCCACACACCTCTATTAAGAGGAATCGACTAAATGACTACTGGAAAGTGACTGGATTTACAGCTCTATCACAAAAGACTAGGGGTGTGAACCTACACTGGTCTCACGGTTCGGTTCGATTACGATTATTATGTCATCAATTCGGTTCAATACAATATCTCGATGCATTGACGATGCACTGCATACTCAATTTTCAATTTTAATTCACATGTATTTAATTTTTTTAATAAACAAAAACAGTCAGATATATATACTAAAACTTTAATTTTACCTTCTCAATGAAAACACACTTCTTGAACAAATGTATAAACATGAAATCATCATTTATAAACCAAAATAGCATTTAGAGGAGCAATGGGAGACACTGTCAGATTGCTCTCTTCTGACATCAGTTATCAGCTTGTGATTTCTCAAGCCAGACAGTGGCTCGCTGTGGTGCTGCGATGGAAGAATGTTGATATTCGGCAAATTTTGGCCAAAAGTTTAGATTAAGAACAACGCAATGTCACTTTGATTTAGCGTATAAGCGGCGCAGCAAAAACAGACTTAGCGCTGAAACTGCTCTGCTCCTGCTACACGCTTCCGCGCCGCCCCTGCGTGTTGTGTGAAAGCTGTCATCTGTTAACATGGGCGCTGAAAAAATACGCGCTGCTTACCGTGCAGTGTGAAACCGGCATGAGCCATTGTATATTCTACTGCGACAAAGCGTGTGTAAATTACATCAGAAGCTTCAGTACGTTATAACCGGTTATGGTCTATTACTGAACCAATACGGAATCGTCCTCGTCTGCATCGCGTTGCTTCGTAGAAACGATTAATTTTGACACCACAACTAAAGACTTTTTTTTTTACTAAAGAAAATGCGAGTGGTATTTGATCCTAACCCTCAAGTTGTTCATTTTATTTTTGTGAAGCATCAAACTTTTGCAAAGCTATTTACAGGTAAAACAGCCTGAAAACAGAACAGTCATTTCCAATAGCAAAAGATTTATTGTTTCAAAATAATAATATACGTTTATAATTTTAAGTATTTGCTGTTAGACCTGTCAACCCTCCCGTTTTTCCCAGGATCCTCACGTATTTTACCATTCTATCCCACTATCATCCCGTTTAAATATTTCCCTGTATTTTTAATTTTGTTTTAAAAAATATCCCACTGGGCATATTTTGTGTTTGCTGCGTTCACCTAAGGTAACACTCCCGTAATCACGTCATCAATTCCAAGGTTGTCCAGTTGTCCGATCTTGTATGAAACGCATCCTTTTTACACAATAGGGGTGAAATTTGCAAACCCCAATTAAACAAACCTGAGCCAAAAGTAATCGTGGTTTACTAGAATCAGCCAGGAAGGCTTGCTGGGACCAGTTTGAGCTAAACTCTGGAGAACATTGGCCCCTTCAATACCAGGATTGTACACACCTGTTATCTCAAACAATTGATTCAATCACATGATGGCCCATAAAAATATTTTAGGATGCTTTGCTTATAATTGTTTTCCGCTGTTCCTCAGAGTACCTCACTTTAACCAAGGTTGCACATTTGAGGCATCAGTCATGTTTGAAGCACAAATGGGAAGTTATGCATATCATTTTGAAAAGTATAAGTAAAACTGATTTTACCCAAACAAGCATCGCTAAATGTTTAAAACGGCATCAATGGAAGCAAAAGACAAATTGAGATGGGCAATTCCGACTTCTACCTAAAGGGCTGTCTAATCATGGTCCTGAAAACATCCTGCAGAACACACCTGCCTTGACGTTTCTATTCATTCCTGAGGACTCTGATTTGCTGGTTCAAATAAGTCTAAATAGGCTGCAGCTACACTTTGCAGGAAGGTGGCCCTGCAAGAACAGGACCATCTACCACGTCTTAGATGATACAAAAATACTCAACAGCCCCGCCTTAATTGGGGTTATATTAGACCCAAAACACTGGGAAGGATGCATGCCTTAAATGGGAAAAACATTCTCAAGTTCAGGTTTAAAAGGGAGCATGGAGTATTATTGAGTTTTTTTTCAAGGCAATTGAATCCAGAGGCGAACAGAGAATTAAATAAAGGAATTGTCAAGAAATAATGTGTTTTTCTGAATACATGTATCCAAGGTCCATGGCTCATTGTGGACAGTGAATTGTTACCAAAAAAAATAATACGGTTCAACAAACTGTTTGATAATGGATTAACTCACCCCTGGAGTGTCTGTTAGATCTTCACCTTGGACAATCGGATTCTTTGATGTTTCTGAGTCACTTCTTGTTGGTTCCTCTTGAGTCTCACTGTTCCCTGTCCTTGCTTGACTCTGTAAACTGCTCTCAGATTCCTCTCGACTCCTCCCAGTATCCTCTACTTGGGTCTCCCCTGATGAACTGAATCCTTGATTATCCCAGACGTCCGCTGACTTGGAAGGCAGCCCTTGGTTCAGAAGTTTTAAGGCCTCTGTCCGGCTGCAATGTTCAGATTTTTGGCACTTCCCAGAACTCGCTGTTCGTCCTCTGCTGTTTTGTAGCTCGGTTCCTGCACATCCAGTCTCTACTTTATTTTGACACCTGCACGCTTCCTCGTTTACAGCTAAGGTGTTCCTAAAAGCATCTGACTCGGAGAGGAAGCTGTCATCGCTTGCTTGCTGGTCTAACCTAAAGGAATACAAAGAACAAAACAACTTTCTTACTATCTAGAAAAATGTAGCATACCAATATGCTGCTTATTGATGGAATGTAACCAGATTTGTACATTTTATGAAAGAAAATGTTTGTGTTTGCCCATGCCAAACTCGGCACAATGAATTGGGCCCACTGACCTCCACAGTATTTTTTTTACATACTGTGGAGGTCAATAGTGATCAGCAGCTAATCGTTGATGAACATTCTTCAAAATATTGTATTTTAGGTTCTACAAATAAAAGAAAGTGGGTGAGACATCCTTTTAACTAGAATCCTTTTATTATAGTATCTGGACGGTTGTTAGATGGTTAGAGGCTTGGGTGAGTAGCAGGTGGTTACTAGGGTGGCCTGGTGGTTGTACTGTGGTGACTAGAGAGTTTTAGGGTCTCAAAATGTGTACTGAGGTGTTCCGTTGTTCCGGTAAACTTAGTGTGTGATATTGCTGTTTGAGAACAAAAAAGATCAGCAAGTTTACAAATCTTAACGCCCACAAGTAGATATTCTCTTTGGTTGCCGTGATTTTGCGAAGTCAAATATGTTCCTGGATCAACATCTTTTTTTTATTGTCCAAAAACATAGACCTAACCCTACCTATAATTTTCCCAAAAATCAAAGGAAAATGATCTAATGACTGCATAACAAGGGTGCAGAAGCACTAAAGTTTAAAACATTTCCTGTTGTTTGGGATGTTGTTCCAGGATCATGTTGTACTAACTCTAACCTCTAACCAATGGGACAGCACACCTCGAAAATGTACACTTTTGTTCCTAATTTAACCCTAAAGGGTGCACATTGGTACCTTAAAGGTACATATTAGTTCCTAAACTGTACATATTAGTAATTAAAGGAACTGTTCACCCAAAAGCAAAGATTCTGTCTTCTCGGTCAAATTTGCACACATTTTTCTCAATTGCATTATCTAGGAAGAATGTGTCCTTTGGGTTTTTGGTCAACGTTAAATGGGTTAACACTTATCAGTTGGGAGTCAAAGTAATTTATTGGGGCCATGGTGGGTGACAGTATAAACTGTTCTGCTCCTGCACAGTCTCACCTCACGCTGGATCATCTTTGTGTGAGGATTTTACATAAACACACACAAGCCGTGTCCTGTAAGAAGTGAAGGAATGTAAACACTGACCCAGCTACATTCTCCTGTCTGTTGTGTGGCGTGGGCTCCTCACAAGCTGACGGTCCCGGCAAAAAGCTCTTAGTACAAAGTAAAGCAGGACTCTGTAGGGTAAGCGCTCCCACAGATGGAAGACCTAAAAAAACAATACTGTTAAGCTAACAAAGAAATCTCTTGTTAGTCTTGGAGAGCAAATACATTCATTGAGACCAAGTTGAGAATTTTGGAGTCTTGTATTTTGTGAAAAAGACACATGTCGGCACCAGAATTGTGGTCCAATTAGCAAAGTCGGCATTAAAAATCAAACTCTTCCAAGAGCGAACAGCTCTATACTCATACTGTACGCCAACAATTGTGTCACAAATTATACAGTGAAACAAGCTTTTGAAGTTTGACATGCTGAAAACGAAAATAACATTGTTTTTTATTTATCCTTAACCGTGCTCATGAAAACTAAAAAAAAAATATGTTGACAACTTACACAAGCTTATCTGTTACCCATGCCTAGAAATCACACATGGAGCTATCAACAGTTGAACATAAGCACCAAACGTGAGTTGTCCAAAACTTCAGAAGTTCCCTCATAAAAATGAATTCAATTAATTCAAATTGAAAGTTTAATAGTTCATCAATAATAAACATTAAAGAATTACAAAAGAACCATAACAATTTCAAAGGAATAGTTCACTCAAAGATGAAAAACTCTGTCATTATCATCCTCAAGTGGTTCCAAATCTGTACAAATGTCTTTGTTTTACGCAACACAAATGAAGATATTTTGTTAGTTTGTTACCAGGCTGTTTTGGGCCACCATTGCCTTCCATAGTATTTTTGTTTCCTACTACAGAATTCAATGGTGACCCCAAAACAGCCTGGTTTCAACCTTTCTTCAAAATATTTTCATTTGTGTTTGGAAGAAAAAAGAAATTCGTACAGATTTTGAACTACTCGAGGGTGAGCAAATGATGACAGAATTTACATTTTTGGGTGAACTATTGCTTTAAATTACTGTTATTTTGGATGAAACACCTGAGGTAAAGTTGCTATTTCTTTGAAAAAAGTAATCCTTAATTTGTAAAATTACCTGCCGACACCGGCTCAGAGCAAAAACTGACAGCACGTCTCAGCCAAAGCTCAGATGGTGAACCAGGATCCTGATCAAGAACGGTTGCATTTAGGTTTTTGCTGACCTTAATGGAAATACACAACATACACATCTTTAGTGATCAGTGTTGGGAAAAGTTATTTTTAAAAGTAATGCATTACAATATTGCGTTACTCCCTAAAAAAGTAACTAACTACGTTACTGAGTTACATTTTACAGAAGGTAATGCATTACCTTAATTTTGCATTACTTTTACGTTACTTTTTTTTATATATATATATATAAAACGTTCTATGTATAGCAAATGTAAAAGCACACCAAAAAGTGTCATGAATAAAACTCAGGCTGAAGAAAAAGTAGAATACAGAAGAAGTGAAAAAAAATTTAAAATAAAAACAATGACGAACAATTATTTAACAGTTAACAGTTATTTTTTGCTTGTAAGTGTGGTAGAACTTGATCAACAAAGGTCAGCAGCAAAGACTTTGGTTAATAAAATGGAATTAGATACATTTGTGTAATATAATTATTGCAGGTTTGCAGTATTTTAATTCATTTTGATGAATACTAAACTTTTGACAGTGAGATGAATTAATGCACATTCACATTTAGTCTAGAACTACTCTGTATTCACACACCGCACACAATTCCTCTGTATTTCTGATTTCTCCCAACATGAGGTCAGGAGAATTTTCAGTCAATAAATAAGAAAACAAAGTAGCTAGCGTTACTTTTTTTTAAAAGTAACTCAGTTATATTACTCTCAAATTTAAAAAAGTAATGCGTTACTTTATTAGTTACTTGGAAAAAGTTATATTATTACGTAACTCGCGCTACTAGTAATGCGTTACCCCAATACTATTAATGATGAATCTATTCCAAATGAATCTTTCCTTTGTTCTGTTCTGTTTTGTGCGGTGTATGTTATCTTATCAGAGAAGACCATTCAAAATATAATTGGCATTTGAAAGTGATTACATCAAAAGGATTTCCCTAACACTTTGACTAAAATAGGAGAATGTAGTGCTGGGCCGGAAGAGATAACGGTTCTGAAGGCACAATCTCTTCCACATTCGACCCGGGACGTGTGAAGCCTCCAAGCACTGCAGTGATTGACATTGGCTTGATTTGATGGGAGTGTATGAATCATGTTTTGTGATGTGCTTTTGACACATCTGTCAGCATCTTCTTATTAATATAGTAAGAAAAGTGAATCCCAAATGATCCCAACTGTTAGCAACAAGTAGCAAATAGCAACATGGTTGACGACTTCTTAATTATTTGCTTTTCAGAATTTTCTGAGAAAACATCCCCAGTAATTTCCAGTGTCTCCTGTAGTGTTTTAACAGACATGCTTAGATGTGCCAGTAACACAGTCTGCAATAAAAAGTATTTCACTATGATTTTAATATTAACCGAAACATTTCCCATTAATTCTCCAGCCTTTTTCGAGCTGTGTGATTCACATTCATTGTGTAGCTCTATCCATACAGTAAACTTCTGCCGCATTTGTCTATTTTTAGATTTCTTCCAAACCAGACTGAGTTTTTTTATGTTGAACATAAAATAAGATATTTAGAAGTAAGCTTGTAATCAAACAGTTGATGGTCCCTATTGAATTTTATAGTATTTCAAAATGTAAAATAACAAGTACAAGAAACATATACAGGTTTGGAACCACATGGAGTTGAGTAAATGTTCATTTTCTGGTAGAACTATACCTTTAAAGAATTTCAGATCAAACAAAGTTGTATAACAGTTGAATAACAGAGCATGCTTGCTCCTGACATTTCTGATTCCTCAATTATTACCATTTACTCTTCGCTAAATGTAATCAGTGTTATTGTGAAATCTGTTATTTGTCACTTCATTCAGATGTGGAATAAATAATTGGGTTTATTAAGCAGCTGTCAAATAATTTTAAATATCTCTTAGTTATGATGACATCATTTCCGGCAACAACTGATGTGGTGCAATACTGGAGCGATATCGTTTTTTGACTATTTCACATTTTCAACTAATTTTTTTAGTAAACTTTACCATTAAAAAAAAAATGACTGGACTATCAGATTTTAAATTATGGGCACATATAAAGCAGCAGCAACTAATATTAAAAAATTGGACAGCTTGCAATCTACTAACTGTTTGAAATTGTAGGTCAGTATATTAAAAAAAAAAAGAAAGAAGTTAATGTTTATTCAGCAAGGATGCATTAAATTGACCAAGAGTGACAGTAAAGACTAAAAGAGTAAAAAAAAAAAACAGCTAATGGTGCTGAAAATTCAGATTTGCCAGGAATAAACCATATTTAAACCACATTTAGTATCTTTCACCTACTATTTATAACTATATTACAATGACTAAGACTATAACAAGTGCACAATTAACATGAAAAACCATGCACTTGATATACTGTATGTATATAAGGGTAAGTAGATGGTAGGGCACTCTAAATGATTTCAGTGGTCCAGGGAGGCCAGACAGCAGGAGTCCTGCAGCACGTTCTCCCACAGAGAATGACATGCAGATGAATATTGCAGTGTAATCTAATCACCCTGATTATTTCCTGCTGGCTTCGAGTCTATGTTTGTGAGTTTTCCTTCTTCTAGATCTCGCCCTCCGTCTCTCTCTGTGGTCAATCTGGGCTCTATTCTCATTGACTGGATCTATTTTTACTTGGCCTTTGACTGTCACCACTGAGGGGAGTTCGAGTCTTATAAAGTTGAGGAGGATGGAAGGTCATCTTGATGACAGGTCCCTCCGGGTCCCTGATGACCTCAGCGTTACCTCATGGCAAAAGCTCTGACGCGGCTGCATGAGAAAGTGCATGTCCTTCCCCCCTCTTTTCACTGGTTATATAACACAGATACAGTGAGCCAGAACTGATGAAAATTCGGTTGTGTGAAAAAGGAAGTGGTTGCTATACAGTCAGTGAAAAAAAAACGACAGGAAATGGAGAGAGTGTTTGAGAAACTGGCGACTCGGGTGATCAAAGAGCATCACCAAAACCTGCCATGATAAACAGGGAAAACTAGTTTTCCTCATGGCTTTGGCACATGCTGTTTCAACTTTACAACATATTTCAGGAAAGCTGTTAAAGATAATGGCTTCACATACAGTGAGGTACAAAAGTATGAGACCACAAGTGTAGGTTATCGTAATCAAAGTGACCAAAATGATCACAGTTATCAAAATCATGGTGGCACTTCATTTTAAGATCACATTCTTGCCAATCACAATTAACTTTTACCTTAACAGACTTAGTTAGGTAGTTTAGGTATTGGATTAGGGATGTAGAATACTGTCATGCAGTATATACTAATAGACATCCAATGTTTTGATAATAGGGATGCTGATCACAACTACTTAATAGTGAGAACTGGTCCCTATACTGAAATGTTACCAATATTATTCATGGTATCGGTATGGTATTATTGTGAGGATTTTAAATGAACAAAAAAACTGATGTTATCTTCTAAAATGTACTACAGAGTTCTAGAAAGAAAGAAACAAATCATAAAATAAATGTATTTGGATTTTCTTGAATACATTTTGCATTAACAACCATTTGAGTGAGTAGCTGACTAGAGAAATTTTTTTTTGTAAGATACCAGTTCAAATACATAATAGTTTTACTAAAAGCACTGGGTTATGTCAACAAAACTACATTTAGATCAGGTTAGATTAGGTATAAAAAGCTGACAATTTCAAGTAACTATTTTATAGTCAAGACTATTAATAACAAGCTGATCAAACTTGAGGATCATCAAAGAGCACCTTGAGCTTCAATGGAAACGAGAACATCTGACTGTCTGTCACATGATCAGTCTCACAATTATGCTTATTTGATTAGAGCGCTAAAAATAGCCCAGGAACTAAAACTTGATTTCCAGGTTCAAATTAGACGACGAATCCCAGATTTTAAATCAGTTTACATGTAACCTGCGCTGCTCCTAAGCAGACTGTGTGTTACATGCATTTTTGTACAGAAGGAAAGTTTTAGGCCATTAAAACAATGTCCACCTCCCAGGAAACCCTGCTGTGTGCTTTAAAGTATTTCTTTCTTGAAGTGTCCACCGTAAACTCGTCTCAAGAGACATAAATCAATCCATGCAAAGAAAAACTTGCTGAAACTCTACCTGACTGGCCAACAGGGATGAAAGATGCTCTCTCAACAGCCCACTATTTCCTTCAAAGCCCTCTTTGCATTTGTGCTGTTGATATTTTTCCTCAAAGCTCCACAATCTTCAGCGTCCTCGCTCTTTTCCTCTCCCTGTCTTTTTTCCGTGCACCAGCCTCCCTGTGACTCCTGGGAGCTTTGACCATTTAAGGAGAAGCCTTCTCATGCTTCTTCGGACCGCTACTGCCGTGTGTGTGTGTGTGTACGCGGTTTCTGCCTGATGCTCCAATGAGCTGCAGCCGAAGTATGACTCTGTCCTCCTTAGCCTGTATGTTTTGGACCTCTGCCTCTTTCTTATTTAGATCAAGTTACCAAAAATTAATGGATGAGTGGGAAACCTTTTCCTCTTCTGCCTCCTGTTAATGACAGAAATGTACTTTATTTCCTCTCTAAATGTTACTAATGAACATGCACACACTAGTTAATAAGAAGCTTCTGAACTGCAGCCAATAAAGGCCACCAAAGAGGAAGCGATGAAGAGGGGTTTTTTTTATGTCTGAACATGCAAATACTTCGTGACATCCAAAATGTCTTCTTTAACACAGCTGCTATGCTCAGCTTTAAAGCTTTAACAAATTTGTAAGAACAAACAATTTTGCGATGCTACAAGAATACTTTTTGTACACAAAGAATACAAAAATAACAACTTAATTCAACAGTTTGAGGGAGATAACTTTTTTCTTTTGGGTGAACAAAGCTACAAAAAGGGGTGTAACAATACGCGTAATTGTATTGAACCCTTCGGTATAAGGCTTTCGGGTTCGGTACGCATACGAACCAAACGATAAAAATAAATAAAGAAAGAAAGAAAGCAAGAGAATAAACTGTGTAAAAAATATAATGTTTTCAGTGCTACACTCAACAAGGCAGCGCAAACGACGGAACAGGGAACCTGCGTCTGCTCCTCCCACGCCCAAACAGACGAGAACCAGAAAAATACACATTACAAACTATCACCCGCGGCATTCAGGTAAAGGTAGGCATTTCAACCCAACATCCAGGTGTTTAACCAGAGTTGCATCTTTCTGCTCTAACACACTGAAATAATGTTTGTATTGGCGTTAACGATACTTTACATTAAATGTAGCATAAGGGTACGTTCACGAAGTGTCTAAAAACGAGTGGAAAACGTGTGGCGCGTCGCTTCCTCCACCAATTTCAAGGCGCAACCATGAAAGCTCTGTCAGTTACAAAATCATTTCTGCTTGGGATTTTAAACTGCGCGGCTCTGTTGAAAATGAAAAGCTTGTGTGCACAAAACGCGCTGCATGTGAACGACCCCTAAGCCTTTGGTGACACATACACCACAAAATTAAATAGTGGATCTCTCCC
>JAUMHG010000043.1:24628482-24649257 GCA_032359395.1 Enteromius anoplus | reverse complement strand
CGTTTGCTTATGTGTAAACACGCGCGTGCAATGATGACGCAGTGAATAGTGACGATTCTCTCTGACCAATCAGCAGTTTGCTGTGTTTTCACGTCACATTTTAGTATCGCCTCAGCTCGCTTGGAACCTCACCGGAGGTGGTACGAAAAAAAGGACCTGGAAGCCGGCACAGGTACAACTTTTACACAGTGGAGAACCAAACAGAGCCGAGTCGAGTCGAGTTGGTACTGTGTAGTGGATTCTTTAGAAATGTTGGCCCATGTTGATAGAATAGCATCTTGCAGTTGATGGAGATTTGTGGGATGTACATCCAGGGCACGAAGCTCCCGTTTCACCACATCCCAAAGATGCTCTATTAGATTAAGATCCTGTGAACTTATTGTCATGTTCAAGAAACCAATTTGAAATGATTTGAGCTTTGTGCATTATCCTGCTGGAAGTAGCCATCAGAGGATGGGTATATGGTGATCATAAAGGGATGGACATGATCAGAAACAATGCTCAGGTAGCCCGTAGCATTTAAACGATGCCCACCACCAGCCTGCACAGTGGTAACAAGGCACGATGGATCCATGCTCTTATTCTGACTCTACCATTTGAAAATTTCAACAGAAATCGAGACTCATCAGACCAGGCAACATTTTTCCAGTCTTCAACTGTCCACTTTTGGTGAGCTCGAGCAAAACGTAGCTCGTAGCCTCTTTTTTACATACTTTAATTAATGTTGTAGTGGAGATGAGTGGTACCAGGTGAGGTCTTCTGCTGCCCATCCGCCTCAAGGTTGTGCGTGTTGTGGCTTCACAAATGCTTTGCTGCATACCTCGGTTGTAACGAGAGGTTATTTCAGTCAAAGTTGCTCTTCTATCAGCTTGAATCAGTCGGCCCCTTCTCCTCTGACCTCTAGCATCAACAAGGCATTTTCGCCAACAGGACTGCCGCATACTGGATGTTTTTCCCTTTTCACACAATTCTTTGTAAACCCTAGAAATGGTTGTGCGTGAAAATCCCAGTAACTGAGCAGATTGTGAAATACTCAGACCGGCCCGTCTGGCACCAACAACCATGCCACGCTCAAAAATGCTTAAATCACCTTTCTTTCCCATTCTGACATTCAGTTTGGAGTTCAGGAGATTGTCTTCACCAGGACTACACCCTTAAATGCATTGAAATAACTGCCATGTGATTAGTTGATTGCATTAATGAGAAATTGAACAGGTGTTCCTAATAATCCTTTGAGTGAGTGTATGTTATATATCTATATATTTATATATCTATATAAAACGCAGCCATACAGTAAAGCTAAGCATGTGCAACCCAGTCTCAAAACTTTTAAAATGCTTACGTTTTTCAAAAGGAAATACAAATGACGCAACCTTGCACGGGTGTTGATATGCAGTTGTTAAGTTGCTCAGCATGGTTTGCTTGAGTGCTGCTAGGTAGTTTGAGGGGTTGCTAAATTATCTCTCTTAAGTTTCTATTTATAAGTCTCTGTATTCCTCCTCATCGGCATTGCATTTACAAGAGAACATTTTATTTAAAGGTCCAATTCTCGCTTTAAACAATTAACTAACAATTCTGACTCAATAAACTCCTAATTTGCTGCTTATTAATAATAAGGCAGTTGCTGAGTTTAGGTTTTGGGTAGGATGAAGGATGTAGAATGAGGTCATGCAGAATATGTGCTTTATAAACGCTAATTAATAATTTAATTAGCTAATTAAACATCTGTTCAAAATGTAATTAGTTCATAATAGGCATGCTAAAAAGCAGCTAGTTAATAGTAAGTCTTGTTCTAGTTATACTAGTCCACAACTGTAAGACAATTGACTCCTCATCAGCAACATAAAAAGATTTGTATGATTTATGAAGACATTTTTAGTGGTGCTTTCCATTGGAAACCCTACTGCCGCCATGCCAGGGCAGCTGTTTTCAATCAGAGGGATGGGACCCACAAGGGGGCCTCTGGATGACTTAAAATGATTTAAAATATGCCAAAACAAGATTTGAAATAAACTAAACTGCTAACAAGGATAATGTAAACTGGCGTTGCATCTTATTTTCATTTGTTCCCTCAACAACTGTGCTTTTTATTTAGAGACCAGTGTACTTACACTCATAGACAACCAACTGTGGACTACTACACCTTAATTAAATGTTATGCATGCAAATACAATTATTTAATAATAATCAAGCTCTATAATATTTTATCATCTAGAACTTGCTGTGAGTATTTCAATTTATGATAACACTATTTTAAGTTGTCCTTGTTACAATGCAATTATCCATCTAAGTACTGATTAATATTAATAAACTACATGCTACTTAACTACTTACTATATGGTTAGGGTTAGCAATAGGTTTTGTCTTAGGGTAACATAATTATCCATAATTTATTATTATTATTGTTGCAGCGGGAAGCACATGTGCAACAAGGACACCTTAAAATAAAGTGTTACCAAAAAAAGTCCAGAATATGTACTAGTAATACGAAGCGTAAACCCTTAAGAGCATTCAGTTATTAAAATAGGTGGGAATGTCTGTTTGCTAATTTGAAATAGGTCTGTATAATACTCTTATCGCTGTATATGCTTTCTTCAATGTCTCTGGCAGGCAAAAAAGCATCAGCACATCTAAAATCCAAATGTGCAGAGTAAGTCACATGCCAAAGTTTAACAAACAACCCCTTAGCCTAAGTATTAGCAACAGTAACAGTAATCCTTGACTATCAATGACTCCAAACTAACGACACAAAGACAAACAAATGTGCTATGGGATATTTCAAAAACCACAGATTCGTCGTAAAACACCAAAGTCAAAATTGAAATGACAATAATGGAAAAAAAACATGTATGTATAAATAATATAAAAAGCTTTTTACCTTGTTGCTGTGTTCCTCTGCTCGTGTGCGCAGAAGCGAGCCACCTGTTTGAAAGCAGAAAGAGATCCAGGCTTATTTGCAAGTCACGGGTCTGTCATGCAAATGCACAAGTGTTAAAATGCACATTAAATAGCCAGCCATCTAGCAGCATGACGCACCAAAGGAGGCGTAGAGCTTGATTGACAGCAGAGTTTTCAATACTTCTTTCAGACTCTCTCTCTCCCTCCCAACCTGCCTCCATATCTAAGGGCAACAATAACCTGGCAACCATTTACATAAGGAGCTTGATCCTCTGGTTGAAAGCACTCAGCGAAGCACAGACTCATTGTTTCACTTCCTTCAAAAGCATGCATCAATTGGACAACGATGCGCTACAAATGGCGATAAAATCAGAATTTTGCATCTTAAAACTACTAAATCAATAAATGCCATAACTATCTTTCATAATTCATAGACTGGGTTAAATGCAGCCCATGGTCGTTTGACATTAATCACTGAAATCTTTAGGAGAAGAAGGATTTATAGCAGCTGTTACTTATATAGTGTTACGAGGAGAGTGTTTTCGGTTGATAAATGCCAACTGTCATTCAGCAAAGTTCTTGGAGTTGTGCAAACACAATTTATATGCTGACATTTCCCATTACGGTGACTACACCCAATGCATGATGACTTTGCTTGTGCTGGTTATGAACAAATTGATCCAGCTGTATAACGTGTAAAGTGTCTGGTAAAGACATGTTAATATGCAGTTATTTCTTATCTGAGCAAGACAAACTAAAAAGACTCTGCTATTTTTTTTTAATCTTAAATGAAGTTCCTCTTTCTGCAGACCGCAACAGCTAACACTAAACCAAATGCAAATGTCCTCCCAGAAGAACAGGCTTTTCTGTTGGGTAAAATAATCGGGTAAATGCTTTGCATTAACGCTGTCACTAATAAAACGGCATGTACTTCATGTTGCAACATTTGCATGCAAAAAAAAAACCCACGCAAACAACCTTTGAGAGAGTAAATATAAGTTAATAATGACACTATAATATTAAAATATAATAAAGTTCATTGCTTAAATAATGCTTAAAAGGTCAATAGTCAATCGTTTACTTGCTTTCCTTTTGCTCCTAACCTGTAATACTTTACAAAATGAGTTATCTAGAAAAAATGTCAAGTCATACAGGTTTGGAGTGTCATTTTCATTTCTGGATAACCTAATGCTTTACTTAAGATTAAATTACACACTGGGGTTGGTCTGAGGTGAATGGATAAACAAATACATCGGTTCAAAAGCTTTGGGGTAAGAAAGAGTTTTGAAATTAATAAATAGTTAAATTCAGCTAGGATGCCAGTTCCATAGAAAAAAGTCAAATAATGTTCTTTTGAACATTATCCTAAAAAGAAATTGAGATAAAATGTATAATTGTTTTCAGAAAAAAAAAATATATATATTAGGCTCTGCAGCAGAACTGTTTTCAACATTATTTAAAAAACGAAAAAGAAGAAGAATTATTTATTGATTAGCAAAGATCACGGAAGGCTGAAAATTCAGATAAAACAATAACATTTTAAAATATATTACGATATATCGGCATTTTCCAAACTTTCGGTATTGGCATTTATAATGACCGATAAATGAATATTTCATAAATAAAATAAAAATGGACAAAACACCCTTCCTGCTAACTGTTATGATCAGCTGGAGGTGCCAGTCTAGATTGGATGGCACTCCAGCCCCCCCCATGTACTGAGTCTGTGTTTTTCCATTCCTTGTATGATCTGTCACCTGTGTGCTCTTGTCTCCACCCAGCTCATGTGTTTTCTTGGTAACCAATGTGTTCTCCGCCCCTCAGTGTCACTGTCACGTGTTTAAATGTTCAAAACTATTTAGGTGTGTTCAACTTAATGCGTTTCTTCTTAAAAAAAGCTCCTTTATGTAATCAATCTTTATATAGAATATCTGATATTCAAAGAAAACATTAATGATATGCGATAAATATATATTCGTATTGTATAAGAGATTAAAAAAACCATATGCTTTTTTTGGTGTTTTTTTTTTATTGAACAATTATTAAACAAACAACTTGGCAATGTCAAAATAATCAGGTTACAATCTTCAAAACGGGTGCAAACAAATACAAAAAAATGAGGGGCTAGGATTTTTCTTGTAAACTATAATACATAATTATAGAAAACAGATTTATTGCAATTTTCATTTTAAGGGCTTTTGTATACAAAACAAACTCTTTATGAAACGCATAAAAGGTTGGTTTCATTTTTAAGTATCTACATTTATGTATATAAAATTTTCCCATCATAAGGATGCTGTTAACCAAGACGGAAACCTATAAGTGTCCGAGCTGACGGCCGTCTCTTTACTCCTCCCCCGACTGTTAGGGGCTGCTCTCATCAGCCGGTGGCAGGCTAGTGTAGTGCATCTCGAACACACCTTTTGTGTTAGTCGCTGGCCAATGTTGAATGTACCCTGTGTTTTCTCCCTGTGTCCAGCCATCCGTGTTTAACGTGTTTCCCTTGTTCCTCATTCTCGACCTCGCCTGTACCTGGATTTACGACTTTGTCTCGCCCCTCTGGACTTTAGGTTTCATATCTTAAGTTTGTATTTTTATACATTTTATTTACCAGAACTTTAATATGTTTTGATGTTCCTCTGTTCTGTTGTGACAATAAAATAAACAAGTTTCTTTCTAAAATGCATTATCATATTATGTTAGTTAAAACTCATAAATAACTACAAATAACTAATGTTAGAGAAATCTGTTAATGTTTTGTGGTGCGTTTCTGAAATTTAGAAAAATACAAATAAAATATCGGCCGATATATCGGATTTTAAAACCAACAAATATTTGTATCGGTATCGGCCTTAAAAATCCTTTATCGGTCGGCCTCTATAAGATACTTCACATTTTTAAACGTTTTACTGTGACAAACAAATGCAGCATAAGCATAAGAGACATTCTTACCGACCCCAAACAACAACTATTTACCCTTATGTCATTTTTTTCTTTTGCTAAGAGAGCTTAAACTTTTTTTTAAACACTTTACATAATCCACATAACGTTATCTCTATGAAACAGCTATAGACTTCAGCCATAAAACACAAAGCATCTGAGAGACACGGTCAGACGAATTATCGCACGTCTGTTTTACTTCACTTTGAACTACTCATTTGATAAGCAAATGCAAGGCATTTTGTCACGCAAAGGTTAGCAAAAACCTTTTGTGCCAGGTACACACATCAGACGAGTTTCATGAGCAAACAAACAAGCAGTCTATACTTATCATGATTTAACGTGATTAAGACCCTATACTGCACGTGTGAACTGAGAATTTCTATGTCCTTCAGCTCTATGAACAGCACATGAAGCAGCTGCACTTGGGCCAAAGCCACAGAGCTCCCTATAGACACAGCAGGAAGAAGGTTACGCCATCAGAGAACACACACAAAAACACTCACATCAAGACATTGAAACATAAGCGTTCTCATTCAGCGTAACCATTGTGTACACTTAAAATATATACTGGCTGGTCAAATAAAAAATAAAATTAATAAATAAAGTACTTGATGTGAAAGATGTCATTTTTTCTGTAAGAATATTTATTGTTTTCCAAACAGTGCTAAGATTATATACTATAGTATTTAATCAATACACTTTATTATGAATTCACTTTTATTTTTGTAACTGTAGTGTAAGATTCAGTAATTTCGTGTGCATTGGTCATTTTATTATCTTTTATATTTTTATATAACTTTAATTTATATAAATTTTTGTGTTTGTTTTTTAGTTATTCAGCTTAAACTTATCTTATTTACATTGTAATGTAAAAATTAGGGCTTTCAAATGATTAAAATTTTTTATCAAATTAATCAGGATTTTCAGTGCATTAATCATGATTTATCACTATTTGCAACTACACCTGAATCCTAACCATTTTCTTTCTGAAATGCAACGAGGAACAATCTTTTACCTTTACGCCGGTTTCACACTGCACGCGTAAGCGGTGCATATTCAGAGCCGGAGCAGCGCGGATTGTGCTTTCATCACACTGGCAGCGTTTGTCGAACCGCGGCTTGCACTGCAGTAAGCCGAAACTATCGCGCGCGCCACTGCTGCTCCTGCTACACGCTGCCTTGAGCAAAGCATTCACAAAGCTGCTGTGACTGTGACACTTCTCTGCAGCATGTGAGCGACACAGTTCATGTGTTCATAGCTTGTTGACGAATTGCGGCAACCATGTCGCGTGCACTGTCAGTTCCAATGGTTGTCGTTTTGCCCCCACTTACGTGCAACAGACAGGAACTGGTCTTTACAAGCCTCCGCAAAATGACGCTCCTCAGTTTTTAATACAGCCAACGTAAAAGACTTCAGCAGTTACTCCGAGGTAATTGTTGTCCCACTATCCTGACAAATAATTAGTCACACTGCGCATGCGTGAAATGCGTTAAAAAAAAATTATGTAATTAACGACAAAAAATAATTAACATCGTTAACGTGTTATTTTTGACAGCCCTAGTAAAAAAATTGTTTTTTTCAACTGATGAAAATAATCGATAGGTACATTGCATTAAAAGCACCCGTTCTGTCTGGCGCCACTCAAATTTAACACTTTACTTTTAGTGATTTTAATAATAATGCAGTTGAAATGTTTGTGTCATGATCACCAACTACACCCACACACTGTTGTCTCTCTCTCTCTCTCTCTCTATAACCTCTTAGACAAACCTTATCTAAGTTCTGCCTATTACTCTACAGGTACATTTCAAAAAATTTTAATATCGTTGAAAACGTAATTATTTTGTAACTTATTTCAAAAAGTGACATTTATTTATATACATACATTTAGTTTCATTACATGTAAATTTAAACATTTAAAAGGTTTTTGCGTTTTAATTTTGATGATTAGAGCTTCCAGCTCATAAAAGTCAAACTCCAGCATCAATGAAGACTGGCACGGAAGCAATCAGCCTGTGGCTCAGCTGAGGCACTATTGAGCATTCAGCTCGTCTGGATTTTATCGACTGTTTCACATCTATCTCTTCAAAATAAACCAAAGGTATATCTTATATTACAGTTTGCTATATTTATTAATGTGATTTCTGCTGGGTTTTATTATTAAAGAAATAATAAGAAATAACACACAACAGTTTAAAAAGGAATTAGTGGGTTTAAAAAGCTTGTATTTTTTGAACAGGATTTCATAAGCTACCATGCAATTCTGATTTCCAGGCACTGAACACAAGCAAGAACTCAATCAAATTCAAAGACTGTTGCGTTAAGTGTTACAAAAATTTGCCATTATACAAATGAACAGCTTCAGAGTCTTATCTGCAATGTTTCGGTAACTTTAAAGGTTAATAATACCGTTTCCAGATGAAGGCGGAGTGAGGAGGCTCTCCTGAGCGTCAAGCTCTGGTGTGGAAATGGACACAGCGGCAGCTGAGCTACAATCCGCCAGGAGTACATTAGCCACGGACTTAGACATCCATAATGACTAGAATAATACAAACAACATGTTAGATCCATTATAACACGATGTAATCAGGTTACATACTTTATCTACTGTACACTAGGGGTGTGACAAGACACTTCTTTATTCCTATTTACTTCATTAAATCTACAAAAAAATACGGCTTTCATGCCATTGTTCTTTAGGCAGTAACACTGTTATGATCTCCTGATGGCAAAGGCAAGAAGTCTTTCTGTGTTCGAGCTTGTCATGAATGTTGAGCCACATGAGCAAGTGCTCACGCATCATGCCATCGCTGCCGAGGTTGAACTCAGAAAGTCAAATTTACATTTCTTAAAAGACAAAAAAACTAATTCACCTGCACTGCATCAGAGGATCCAACGGCTGTCCGTGAAGACACAGGTCGATCCTCAACCCAAATTATGGCCCTTACTGATGCTGACTGCAGCCTAATATCCATAAGACGGCAACTGCAACAGAAGGGCCACATATCCTCCTCCCACACCACAAACTTGCCCGTTTGGAATTTGCAAGGGAGTACCAAACATGGGACACTGAAAGTTGGAAGAAAGTTTTATTCTCTGACAAGAAAAAAAAAATAACTTGGAGGCTCCTGATGTCTTACAGCGAGATGGAGATGTTTTCTACGCGGTACAGTGGAGGAGGCTCCATCATGATTTGGGGTGCTTTTTCTTCAGTGGGATAATGGATCTTCAGGTTGTGTAGGGGGGGGTCCAACGGCAGCTGGCTATGTGCATTTGTTGACTGAGGGCCTTCGTCTGTGTTTAAATGACTGGGTTTCTTACCAGGAGAGCACTGCAGTTCACAACCACTGCCTGATGAAGAACCTCTTCCAGGGGAATAACATCATTTTTTTGGACCATCCTGCATGTTCCCATTATCTTTTTTTGGTTACAGCACTTGACTTTTACGTCCCATAACTCTCAGGAAAATGACTGTCTTACTGTGTCCAACCTCGGCATAGAAGGCTTTGCTTAGGCGGCTCAACAATCCTGCCATGTTCAAACACATTAAGACTTCTTGCCTTTGCCATCAGAAGATCATGACAGTGTTACTGCCTAAAGAACGCTCACATGAAAGCAGTTTTTAAGGCTGTGGTCTTAAACTCTTGATCAGTTGATGAACAGCCTGTATGGGTTTAAATGCACTTTTCATTAAATTGCCTATTCTCTATTTTTTGTCTCTTTCTCCCGTTTGTTCTTTTGGCATTTAGAAGCAGTCCAACCTGGTAATGATCCACCAGCGTGAAATATGAATACTTGTAATGTTTTCCCTGGTCTTAAGATTTTAGTATTATTTCTGCTAGATCATGTGAGTAATGGCAGCTGAGAATTCAACTTTGCCATCACAGGAATAAATAACATTGTACCCTTTTTTCTGTTTTATACTATATTTTCGATAACATAAGTGCATAAGAGACTTTAAAAGAACAATTAAAACATTACCGCATCATAGTTTTTCCATGCATTTGGTGCAAGTCCTTACCTGTGCGTTAGCAGAGTTGGTGGCCTCCAGTTGACTCTCAGTAGCTTCAGCTCTGCTCAGTGCTTTCTCCACGCTTAAGCCGATGGCCTCTATCCTCTCCTTCATCCTCTTCTCGCTGCCCATGAGCACCTGAGATGCCAACAAGGCCTGTGCCACCATGTCCTCCACTTTCCTCAGAGACTTCAGAAGGTCTTCTGCAGCCAAACGCTCTGCTGATGAATCAGTGACCACAGCCACGTCTCTAAACCGAATCTGAGCGTCGTCGCAGGTGCTCGTTCCCTGGTCTTTGAGAAGCACCTCCACGCCACAGTTAGTCTCTTCCAGCCGGGCTCTTATGTGATCGACTTCCAGGCTCTGGATCCGCTTCTGAATGTCCATCGAAGTATCTCGTGGAACTTGGGCAGTCTGGTTTTCCTTGCCTCCTTTAATCTGGCCTCTCCACCAGGTGATGGCGGCTGCTATGTGTGCTTCCTGTGTCTGATGCTTGGCCTTGCGCTGTCCTTGCGCTGCCATCGGGGATTCTAGAAGCTCCAGCTCTTTCAGACTGGAAAGCATACGGATATCATGCATCATGCAAAGCAATGTTACAAGACGGCACAGAATATCAGAAGTGTTTTCTTACAGGGTTACCAGCTGCTGCCTAGAGCTTCCATGTTGTTGTTGCTTCTGCAGACAGAGTCTCTGTAACTTCTCACCTGAACTGATGTCCTGAAGAGCACATAATACAAAAAAAGAAAGTACTGCAGGTTTAAAATGAGGAGGGTAAAATGAAATGTTTCAAATATATATATATGTTTTTATATTTTGTTAAATTTTAATTTCACATCAAATGTTTTAGTAACTTTATTTAAACTATTTTAGTAGATCAAGCTTAATTAAACAATGTTTCTTGAGAAACCAGATGTATAGGTTATTTTATTTCATTACTGTACATTACATTGATTTAAAGTAATAAAATCAAAGTAATAAAAATGCTTTTTTCGATTAAGATCATAATGGCAGCAAGCATAATCGTATTATCATAGGTGGCCTACGCCAATTGTAATCAAAATATTCAGACATGTAAACACCATAATCAAAATATTGCCACTCTGACCAGTCTTTTTTATGGCTTTTACTACTGTTTCGGCTATCAAAATAGTTTAGTTTTGTGTGTAATGGCACAATTATTATTTTTCGTTTCCTTTTTTAAGTCAATTTAGAAAAACGTTTGGAGCAGTTTTGTTTGTTAAATAGCCTTGCAGTTTTTGTTTTTAAAAAATAAAGACCAAGCGGCCAGCGGCAGAAAATGAGCTGATGCCTTTTCAAATAATCACGACTTGCCTAAAACAAAATAAATGTAGCCTACTTAATAAAATAATTTAAGCATATAAAAATGTTTTAACAAAAGTCTGCTATAGCATATCCACATGTGTTCAGAGACTGGAAGCTCGCTCTGGAGGCTCACGGCAGTTCGTGATTTAGTCACTTAGTAATTTAATTTAATCTATTTATTCCTGGCAGGGACATGTTTATTTCATTATTTTCGTAAGTCCAGCACGTTTTTTAAACTAATGCATTTCAGTTTCATGCATCTTAGTTTAAAAAACGTGCTGGACTTAAGAAAATAACAAAATAAACGTGTCCCTGCCAGGAATAAATAACGTGAGACTGGGTTGCGGAGGCACCAGCGCAATCACTTTTATCCTTTCCGTGGAAACAAAATAGCCTTCGTAGTCATTTTTACTGATAAAGGTAAGATCCATCATTCAGAACTGTAAAGGGTCTTATTTGTGTGCAATATCAACAAAACGTGATTTTCTGCTTTCGCTTCTTGAACAGGAGAAAAATGAACCGAAAAGACATGATAAATGTATCTATAGAAAGCTTTAAATGAACAAAACAAAATGAAAACAAAAACTCCTTAATTATTACTCCTTAAATTAAATATTTTGTTGACCCTGTGACATTTTAATGCAAAAAATATAGTCTTGACCATATCTCTAAACCTACCCTTACCCATGAGTAATGCCTAAAATCAGAGGAAATGATACTAACACTAAAGCACCAAACACTGATTGTAAACAAAAACTACTACTAATAATAATAATTAGAAAGTGTAAAGTATCTTTCATTCACTGTTATTATGTTAGTAGCTTTAGAGAAAGCCCCCAGGATATGAAGTGGATGTTGTGAGTGTCGCTCACAGTCTCTGAGAGCTTGTGCAGGCTTTGAACGTCTGCTCTCTGAGGGACGCTGGGTAAGATCTGGCTCAGTGAACCACTAATCAACTCCATAGCCACATGCTGCGACTGAAAGAAAAGAAGAAGGGAACATATCATGCAAGGCTATTACGTTAACTTCACTTTTAAGTGGAAATTGTTCTACTTTTTTGATGAAAAGTATTAATATCTTTAACTGACGGTGCGATTCTGCGTCTGAAAACCACGAGGCGCGCGATTATGTTTGATAGGTGAAGAGATCGCTAACTATGTGACGTTAAAGTAATAACAGCAGGATTATGAGAATTATGTTTTTAAACAGAAATTCAATAAATTTCACGTAAGGTCACTTACATTTTAAATACATTTTGCCAGTTTCTTCGTCTGTTTTTGGGCCGCCAAAACAGAATCAATACATCCCCGATGCTTCGGTTCAGAAGGAATCGGATGGTTTTGAACCGAATGATTCAATGATTCACTAAAAAAGACAGGCACTGACGTCACCTACTGGCGCAAACAAAAACAAAGCGATTGCATTTCTCTCTGTTTTAAGGCATTTAACGGTGATTTTTTTTTCTTTTCTTTTTTGAATCCTTAAAACAATTACAAAAGAAAATTTCTAAATTAATGGCAACATAACATGTAATTTGTCTTATAATTATTTTTTTCTAAATTGGTAAATATAGTTTTATTATGTATTGTTGTGTTTATGATATGCTGCTTGAATTTATTGTTAATTTGTTTCACAATGGATAGATGACTATGTCTGTTTGTTATCAGGAAGGTTTAATAAAGTGGTTTATAAAAAAATCCTTTAGCGTAAACAACATAATATTTTCAGAAAGGCTTCTTTCCTTCCCACGCTCTCTCACTTTGTGTGCAATGTTAGCTGTTAGATTGTGCATCAGTGTCAGAAATTGATGGGGTTTTGCAATTAAAACGGTTCCCTTTTACCTTTTGTCTTGATCTGCAATAAGCAATGATAATGATTTTGTGATGATATTGCAGCTTTACCCTCTAATAAGTTCCTGTTTTGTTTTATTTTTTATTATTATTAAGATAAGTGCCATGTAAATTGCAGCTTATTTCGTTGCAAACATGTTAGAGATTAGGCTGTTCGTTCGTTAATGTTATCCAAGTTATAATTAATATCCAAAAACATTGTGAACTTCAATAAAGATGCATTTGGCCATTTACTTTCAAATAATTAATGCATTAGAGAGATTGAGACTGTATAGTAGTAAAAGTGAAATGGACTGTTACCGGCTGAGCTTCCTGAATCTCATGTTGCAGAGACTGATGGTTTGTCACACCTGTCCTCTGTGGAACATGAGAACTGATGTGGTATTTATTTAGCCTGCAAAAAATGATTACATTTAGAGCATGCATGAGGATATATTTTGCTGCCTTTCACGAGTACCAACTGATTGGTTTCCTACTAATGAAACAGCAGACTGACAGAGAAATGCATGGGTGTTGTTTACCTGAAGAGTACTTGCTGTGAGTGCTCTTGTAGCCTCATCAATTCTGACTGCAGGCCCTTCAGATGCATTAGCAGACAACAGAACACCATTACTGAAACATTCCTTCACACGGTCACGAGCATATTCTCAATAATGGAATACCTCAATAATTTTGTGGCTTTCAAAGTGAGTGTCCTTAAGCTTTTCCAACAGGATGCTTTTCTGTGTGCAATAAACAACGAGTGGCATAAAGAAATGTACTCAATGTACTCGAAACAGTAAAAGGATCAGACTTCGATATCACCTTTGTAAGGTCCCTGTCTTTCACAGCCAGTACCATATGAGATTCTCCTAATTCTCCCTGAGAACGTGATCAGACGGTGTTAATATACTGTTGCTCCCTCTAGAAAATGTGCACTTATTCATTTGCTCACCCTCAATTCAGAGTTCTCTCTCCTCAGTTTGTTTATTTGATCTTCAGCAAGGTTCCTCTCAAGGGTTAATTTTTCGTTCTGTGGAAGACATAGTGATTTAACACGCAACAGAAGTATTTCGAAATGCTTCACAATGTATGATTCTATAAAGGTCAGTACCTTTTCTTCAGTAATTTTGATTAGGGCTTTCAAGCGTTCACTTTCCTTTCGCTAAAAGACAAATGTCAAGGTATTGGGTAAGAATAGTCATTTATGAAACAAGTGTCATCAGTATTATGACTTTAAGAGCGTGACTGATTCATACTAAGGCACAGTTGCTGGCCTGTGCTCTTGCAGCTCTGTCCTGGCTCTCTGTCAGTGCACATCTGGTTTCATCGAGTTCCTCTGAAAGGGATCGGGCTCTTACTACAAACAGCTGGGTGCTGGTGACATATCAAAGAGAAAGAAAAACTATAAACATCATCATTATGTTATATTGATTATTTTATTCATGACAATGCACATAGTATTTATTCATTGATGGTATTTTTATGTCACTTGCTCTGCAGTGAATGGGTGATGTCAGAATAAGAATAAAAGTCTAAATGGCTGATAAAAACATCACAATAATCCACAAGTAATCCAAACAACTCCAGTCTATCAATTAACATCTTGTCAATGAAAAAACGGCATCTTTGTAAGACAAATCCATCTTTAAAACCAAAATACCAATCCAAAATTCATAATAGTGCTTCTTCCAGTGAAAAAGCACATCCCCTGTAGTCCTCTCACATCTGTGTATATTTCTCTCCTGATTCAGAAAACTTTTTCACAAGAGAAGACTACGGATAACGTATTTTAGCCAGACGCAGTGGTTTGAAATTCAATTATCTTTAAGGTGAATTTGTTAATTTCTTTATTTATGTTTTATTTACATACAGCTTTTTACTTCACAAGGCATTAATTATTCAGCTGCAGCCGTTTGGATTACTTTTAATTATTGTGATGTATTTATCAGCTGTATGGACTCTTATTTTGACTGGATAAGATAGTGGGCTCATAATTTAGACAGAAGCAATTAGTTCAAATTCAATAATCTTAATGGTGTTTTTTATTGATGTATGTATTTTTATTGATTTATTGATTTTCATGCAGCTTTTCACTTCACAAGATGTTAGTTATTGGACTTGCATTCTGACGTCATCCATTCACCGCAAAGGATCCATTGCTGAGTAAGTGATATAATCTTATATTTATACAAATGTGCTCACAAATGTGCTGTCAAGTCGTATTTTTATACACACACACAGAGGTGCATATACAGTATAGTGATACCTGGCCAGTTTGGTGTGCAGTTCTGACACCTCCAGACTGAGCTCCAGGATAGTGTCCTCACACTGAGAAACGGTTTTCAGCAGAGTGCTGTTCTGCTCACTCAACCTGTTCTGCGTGTGTTTGAGCTCAGACACTAATCTTGACAGATCTTCAGACTCACTGAAACCACACAGAATCATCAGACTGAAATCACAACGACCCAACGAAACCAACAATGTGAATACAAAACGGAAAACTGCACCTGCCAGGCCATTTCTGGGCTCTAAAATAAAGTAAAAAGACAAAGGAAATCACTTAACTGACCAGTAACATTCAGTTCCATCTGTAAATACGGCCTTGTTTAAAGGAAGATGATATTCAGTCCCTAGGAGAACGAAAAGAGATTGGTTTAAGGTAAAACTTATAAAAGAAATTATAGCTTTTATTCAGCAAGGATTTATTAACTTGATCAAAAGTAATCGCAATTTTCTAATAAAGTATTTAATATTTTAATAAAATTAAAAAATATATATTTTAATTGTAATAAAATATAAAATATTTATCAGGCAGTTATCAGAAATATTTATTGACCACAAAATCATATCTAAAGGATAATTGAGTAATAATGCTGAAAATTCATCTTTCATCACAGAAATAAATTACATTTTAAAATATAATAATATAGAAAACAACTGTTTTGAATTCTAATAATATTTCACAATATTCTTTCATAAACATTAAAACATTTTTGAGCTTATAAATACACACAAGGGTGCATAACTTTCACTGTTATTCACTCACCAGTTATAGATAATTTTCTTAAGGTGGATCTTGTTTCCTGTTTTTTATCTTCAGAAGCCCTATACATAAAGCAATGTTTAGCACACTTCATAATATCTTATCAGTTAGTCACATCACGTCATTTCTCACCCATCTTGGCAGCAATGGGCGATCCACTCTCTCATGGTGGCATGAAATGTATCTCTACTAACAGGTTGGTCCTGGTTGTCAGGGTCCAGCATATGCTGTAAATTGGTCAGCTTGTCCTGACTGGAGCTTTGGAGCGTCATGGACTGAAGAAACTGCACCACAGTGGAGGCCTGAACCTCTCCTGTAGGTAACAGAGAGATAAGATTTTACATTTTCTTACATATCTATGTAATTACAAAAATAATGTAAATTTTAAATTTTTTGAGCCTTTTTTTAATCAATAAAACCAAATTTTCAGGATTCTTTGATGAATACAAAAATCAAAAGAACAGCATAAAGATTAACTGAAAACAAATGTAATAGGCGTTTGTAATATATACTGTGTATATATATATATATATATATATATATATATATATATACTTGCAGTATATCTTACGCGTGTGTGTATAATGTCATTACAGTCACGTTTGATTAATTTCCTGCATGTCTACTGCATCATACCTAAATTAAAGGTTTTAAATTAAGTAAAAGTATTCAAATCCGCATTTACAGTATTTTCTAAAGAGGAAACCGTACCTTTGCCAGTTGTGTCACATGCTTCAAACGTTATGTTCAGGAGTTCTTCCTCTGAAAAGCCATTGGTGTCAGCACAATCACACAGAGTTCTGTTTTCTAATGTAAAATCTAAATCAATGTAAAGACACATGCAAGACAACTGTAATTAAAGCTGCACGCTCAGAAAAAATGGATGATAGGTTCAAAACACTAATAAAGTGGCAGATCACCTTCACTGCTCTCAAACAGATGGCAGGGCTCCACTGAGTATGTTCCAGAGTCCAGGGAAAGGCTTGGAATTCTGCATCCATTACAGCCATGATTCTGTGATGCGAGCCTGAAAGAGGGAAGATGGGGCCCAAAGTCTTCCTCTAAAGAGTCCTGGCATCCATTCAGCTTTCCTGAGGCCATAGCCACTGACAACCAGAGAAAGAAAACTCAAGAAACTGTGATATTGCTGCTCCAATGACATCTGTATCTCAAGTACTTACATTTTCCAGGACTACTGAGGATGACCTAATGAAATCTTCTGTTGCATGGTTTAACTGAAATTATAACGACAAGAACTGAGACATCAGAAATAAATGAATGATATATACCATTTTAAACGCAATGTAAAATTACATACCTTTTCAGATGAATATAATCCTTTTAGGCCAAACAAAAATGGCATTATCAAAACAGCATGGATGATCTGTTGACAATCATACATAAAGTTCATTCTTGGTCATAGTAACAGTGTTGTGTAGTTTGTGCTACATCCTTGTTGCTTCTAGATCTCAATGCTTCTAAAAGCAACAGCTGATCTTTTGAGAGCCTTTGCCTCTTTTCATCATAGACGCGCACTTGCACACATCAAAACCAGATGACATGGCTACCTCCCCCCAAACGCCCTCCATTCACTGCCTGTGTGCTTCAAGCAGGACAGAACAATGCTGTAATGGACAATTTTAATTAACATTCGGCAGTTTTCCATATCAAATGTTTCAAGGCTCATCATTGTAAGCACCACCCACTAATTTTCCTTGTCCGTTTCACCAAACAATTTATCCAAACCTTCAGAGTATTTCTCTTAGTCAGCCTTTTAAGTTGAAAATGTATTATTATGTACAAAATGAAATATTATTATTATTGTTGTTATTCCATAAAATGTTAAATCATATAATGAATTTAGATACATTTTGTCACATTATTGTCTATGTATAATTATTATTAATCTACACAGCATAATAAATTATGTTTTTCTATTTTTCTCCTTTAGTATATTAATATTACTGTTAATAATATTGATTTTAACATTACTTACTTATTTAATATTAGCCTATATTATAATTCTAGATACAATTATACTATTATATCATTGTACATTTGTACACTATTATTATTATTATTATTATTATTATTATCACTACCTATTTGTATAATATTATACATTTAGATTCAAATGTAATATATCAAAAATGATCTACTACTATTATACTATATACTATTATTTATCTTTAAAATATTATTTTATAATTTTACATGTTTTAAATAATAATAATATCAATGCATTCTTATTATTATAAATAATAATCAATATAACTTTCTGTTCTAATTTTAGATTATTTTATTTCATTATTCATAAATATGATAGTAGCATGTAGTAATTATATCTAAAATTATATGATAATATTAATCATTGTACATTTCTTATTATATTGTTAGTTATCTTATTATTATTATTATTATTGTATGATACGTACCACATGCGTGTTATTTTTGTTGTTACTGTTGTTAACGTGTAACTATATCTAAATACATGTAAATATACTTTTATGAATATTTGTATTTTTTTATCATTTGTCGCGTCTCGTGATGATTTAGTGGCGACATCACTAAAATGCTGAAACAAAAAGTAGATAATGAATGAATTTTAGAGGACTTTTAATTTGAAGCGTTTGACCGCTAACCCGGAAGTGTAGTGTATATTGTTGTTCAGGTTCAGTTGGTGAGTGTGTGGGGCTACCGCTGCTGATCATCACCTCTGGATAGGAACAAGAACAAACCAAAAACTGTGAGATTGGGTTTTTGGTTTGAGTCGCAACCATGTCTCGGGGATCCATTGAAATCCCTCTGCGGGACACAGATGAGGTTTGGACTTGTTTTTATCTCTGTGCGGTGCTGAATATAATTGGATTACAGCTCTGTGGGAAGCTATCGTCTGCTAACATGCTACCATTCACGCGCTTTGATAAGTTTATATAAAATTAATAAACTAAAAAAAGCCTGATGACAGAAATAACCCCGCGAACCTTGAGCTAACTTACTTCGTCATAAATCACACAGGGAAAAACTCTTAAATCTCTTCTAATGAAGTTCGTGTCTATATGATATTTAACGTTACTCGGGAAATGCAATATACAAGCGAAGTGTGCAAATTAGAGTTTTACCAAAACATGTCAGAAAACGAAGAATAAAAATGACAGAAACGTTTTACACATTAAACAGTACCAGAGCTTGTATTGCATGCGTTTACATTTATGAAATGTCTAAATGTTCACATTGTGAATATGACAGCGCGCAATTATGATCACAAGCTAATAACTGTTACCACATTAACAACAATCCTAGCATAGCGTCTTGTATTTCACTTTAAAACAATGGGCTAAATAATTTTCTCCTAATATTGTGTACCTTATCATATTCCTAAAATAAATGACTAAAATAAACTTCACATTAAATTAATCTACTATATAAATGTGTGATATATATATATATATATATATATATTTATATATGTATGTGTGTGGTATTTGTTGTAGTTATTAGAGCTCTGCTGTCAGTTTAAGCCAAATCCACAGGTGGAAGTTCTCATCTGCTGTCTCTTTCTCAGGTTATTGAGCTCGACTTTGACCAGCTTCCAGAAGGAGATGAAGTCATCAGCATCCTCAAACAGGAACACACACAGCTGCACATCTGGATTGCACTCGCTGTAAGTAACAAGCTTGTTTGACATTGTGACATTATTAGGATTTCTGGCGTGCAAAATAATCTCACAACTATTTCTTTTCAGTTGGAGTACTATAAGCAAGGCAAGACAGAAGATTTTGTCAAGTTGCTGGAGGCGGCGCGCATCGATGGAAACCTCGATTACAGAGACCACGAGAAGGACCAGATGACATGTTTGGACACACTAGCCGCTTATTACGTCCAGCAGGCGCGGAAAGAGAAGAACAAGGATGCAAAGAAGGACCTCATCAACCAGTCCACTCTTCTGTACACCATGGCAGACAAGATCATCATGTATGATCAGGTAAATAATGGTTACTGGGTGGGGTTGTTGTTAGGTCTTAGCCTGATGATATTTCTCATTTCCGCAGAACCATCTGCTGGGAAGAGCTTGCTTTTGTCTCCTTGAAGGAGATAAGATGGATCAGGCAGACGCTCAGTTTCAGTTTGTGCTGAACCAGTCAACAAATAACATCCCCGCGCTCCTGGGTGAGTATGGCACATGGTCATTATTTACTCAGAGGTCTGATTTAAAGTCAGCTTGAAACACAGCAGAGTTTATGTGGGTCTTGAAAGTCATTAAATTAATTTAAGGCCTAAAAAAGCTTTACATTGGAGCAAAAAGTCATTATGACATGAGATGTTGCATGTTCCTTTTTCTACTAAATTGAACATTTGAAGTTTTGTTTTTGTTTTATGCTTAAAACATGCATACATTACTGTCAGTGGGGAATGAAAACAAGTTGAGCAAGTAGATTTTTCTGAGCCCAGTGCCAGGTATTTGTTTTAGTCATAAACTCACTTTCTCATAATTTCTGAGGAGGTAATGCATTTTTAAATTCAAGGGAGGAAAAACTAATTGCTGTATGGCCTAACTTTGATAATTAAGCTTCATATTATAGTATATTAGATGAAGTAATCAAATGCGAGTGCTGAATGCTTGAAAACATTCTACAGGATCAGGGGCCTGTTCCATAAAACAAGTTTACCAAATAAGCCGGGTTTATTTCAGTTAGTCTGACTTACTGTCATTTGATTTGGTT
>JAUMHG010000043.1:24607335-24618614 GCA_032359395.1 Enteromius anoplus | reverse complement strand
TTGATAATGTTCAGTGCTTTGCTACAATCTGTATTGTTAAAAGCGCTATATAAATAAAAGTGACTTGACTTGACTAAGTCAATATATGAGAGGCCACAACTTTGCTTTTAAAAACATTGCCTTAATTTATCAGGAGACAGTAGCACATAGCAATGAGATGGAAGAGTTTTATAGATATTGCTCTAAAAAGCATCAAAACACTTAATTCTTAATTATTTGTGGCGTCCATGTGTGTCATCCAATCTGGACTGTAAAGTTAAGAGGATGTTTGGACTGGTGGGTAGAAACACACTTGAATAAGCGCTGTAATAAAAGCAGTCAAGCATCAGTGCAGCCCTCACTTTAAAAACAGGCCTGAAGGGTTTAGTTTTATTTCAAACACTGCCACAACAAGTGCTCATTTTATTGAAATAGGGCGTAAGGATAATGTCATGTTTTTGTTTTTTTAATAGAATAACATCTGATATAGAGGGATGTTCACAAGATGGTACATGGGATGCATGATTTTAAAATTTAGAGAAGCAAAATCATTATTTTTCATTTTTAATCATTTAAAGTGATGCTTATTCTTGCAAAATTTATGTGGCTGGTTGGGAGGTCATTGCTATGCTGTTGCTAGGGTGTTACAAGTTTTGTGGTCCCTAAGGGTCAGATTTACTGAACTGGGCAAATTAACGTTAGAGTGCAATTTTATTGAATGCGCAGATGGGAGGGGACAATTCTACATGATTTACTAACAATGCCTGAGCCGAGCCAACACATGATTTAAGACATTTAAATAATGGCACAAATGCCTGTAATTTGATGAGCGCAAACATTAGTAACTAAATCATGTTGCGTGATTCATTTTACTTTCCTCCCAAAACCTTTGCGTCTGAAAGCGAAACTCCTACAATATTCAATGAGGTCAGGTACAAAAATAAATTTCTCCACGACTATTCAGCACTGTTTCTTTACTGTGCATCTTTATAAATCCTCACAGAACAATTTTAACACCAAAAGATGGTTTGCACTAGCGCAAGCTGTTAGAAAATCTGAAAGCAGTTATACGATGTTTCTAAAAATAACATTATTTGGTGTGTTTGGTGTAATCCAATGTGTTTATGTGGTTTAAGCTGCCAAAAACACATTATTTACCACATAATGTGCATTTTTGTTTCTCCTCTAAGCCCCGCCTCCTGAAACGGGTTGATTCGTACAAAGCTCATCGTTCTAAAACAGAAGTGTGCTCTGATTGGCCAGCTATCCAACGCACTGTATTTGGCAGAATACTGCAAGCATGTGGCAGAAATGTTACTTCCCTTACGTGATGCCACCTTCGAAGCTATGACACTAAAACAATAAAACACGTTACAAACAAGGCATTTGTTTGCGTCCAGTGGAGACATAATTACTGATTATCATGATTTAATAATGTCTTTTTACGTGTCATGTTGCATCTTACCCCGTAAACATAACACCATGTCTGCATTCGCGATCGGAGTAACGACAAACAACAAGCACTACCCTTCACTGCTTAAAACGCGTGTTTGAATAGCAAGTTGCAGGATCTTTTAATAAGAAAATGTAATTTACTTAAAGGTTGTGAGTCAGAAGCACCAGACTGTCCTTGCAGAGGTAGAATTGCTCCACTTTATAGTCTCTGTGCACAGCCAGCATAGACAGGCTACACTCCAGACGTGTAATTTGAGTAATCATTGATCTGCTTAGAAGGACAAGTTGCTTGTTTGAAAAATCCTGCATTATGCATTAGATTCCTAGATTGAAGCCTGCTATTCAAATATTGTATAAAAAGAGATTAAGCTATCCATTTTCATTTTGTTTGGAGAACTGGACAACATATGGCGTGCTTATTTCAGTGTGAAGAAAAATAAACAAATGTTGTCATATTAAAAATTTGTAGCTCAAATTATTGCTTGATCTTTTTATTTAGAGAGAGATCATAAATGGACTTCAGCTTTTGGTTTAATTTTAGAATTGTTTTAACAAGTCAGGGTTTCAGTTTCTTTTTTCTATGCAAATATGTGAATATAAGAATAAATGCTTATTTTATTCTCAGGGTGTTTTCAAGCGCTGCACTGAGATTTGATTATAGCAACCATTCGTAGGAGACATTTGCATTTTGGAGCACCATTTCAAAGAAACAGTTATAGGCCTCCAGAGAAAAATTCAACAGACAAAAACATTTCATGCAATGCTACATGTTTTTAAATTATTTTAATTTCTGTTATATTTAACAATTTTATCACATATGTTACTTCAGAATTGCATTTTTATCTCTTTAACCATAGTGAAATTATACTTTTGACTATGAAGCTAAACTGCCAAAGCACTGTATTTATGACAGAGTCGTTGATTAATTCATTAGATCGATTCTTTTGATCCTTAGAGATGTGCAAAAACTCTCATTCAGATTTGTTTGGAATTATTTCCTTTGGCAAAATAAATAAAAAAAGTCTAAAGTCTATACTATTACTGTACATCCAATATTAACATAATTGTTTACTGAATACTTTACAAAACCAATACAATATTTGCTGATATGTGGGAAAAAAAAACAGGTATCGCTTAACAACCTTTTTTTTGGGTGCAAGAGTCCTGTTTCAAGTGAAACCTAGCAAAGGCTGTTTACTGCAGGCATAGTAAAACAACTAGGTCTTTATCTTTTAAAAATATTTTCATTTGGTAAATATCAGAACCCTTTAAGAACATGTTAATGATCTAAATATGCTTTTTTAACTGTAAAAAAGCACTTTTGTGCAATGTAAAGGTTCCATGGATGTTAAAGGTTCTTCTTGAAACCATATACGCCAATAAGAGTGCATTAAGTTTTAGCCAAATGTTCCACATTTAGCAAGAAGATTTTTTGAAGGAAATAAATAAAAAACATTTATTAAATTTGTACAAAAATATTTTGCTGGTTTAGTCCCACTGATAAACTGCTGTATCAGGGCAGTGCTACATTTTACGTTTCTAAACATTCCATTACAAGGAGATAAGAACTTTGAACAACAGACTGAGATGTCTATAATCACAATTGCACTGAAGCCCATAACATCAAGACTGCCTGGTAAAAAACATCTGTCAAGCTTTAATGGCTTTTATTGAGCAGCTGCCAGAGTAAATAAGTGCAAACCAAACAATCAGAATCTTTTGTCAAAATGATGCACACTTGATTCTGAAAAGTGGGACAGAAGTTGTGTAGATGGTAGAAAATTAGGTGTAGGTCTCAGGTAGTGGTCTGCACTATAATAATAGCTCTCTCTTTTGCCTTGCACTCCATTTTTCTGCTGTCTCCTCAGAAATGTCTGGCCTAACTGCCCTCTGTAAAACACCATTCAGGTTTCTTTCCACTACCATCTCCCACTTCAGCCTTTCCTCCTCCTTCAGATGGTGCATGGTGCCTTCTGTTTAACATTTTGCCATCATGCTGCACTGTAGTTTTCTCAAAGCCTCCATGACTTTCTTCCCAAAATACATGAATAACAGTCACTAGCAGTTTTTGCGCTGCTATTCTATACTCTATTTGGGTATGATTTTTAAGAGAGAAGACTCTTACACTCACCAAGGTACTCTTACGCTCATTTTTTTTAATTTTAATTTTTGATAAATCATACAAAAAAATTAATAATAATAAAACAATTATTAAGTAATTATTGTGAATTGTTACTTAAATTTAAAATAACTATTTTCTATTTTAATATAATTTAAAGCATAACTTAATCATGTGATGAAATCTGCATTTTTTAGCACCATTACTTCAGACTTAAATGCGTGATCTTTCAGAAATAATTCTAATTTGCTGATATGATGCTAAAGATACATTTCACATTATATATGAAAATAATGTGAAATGTTTCTTTAGAATCATATCAGCACATTTTTACTGGCATTCCTTTCTGAGTAAAGTAATTTCTTTAAAAAAAAAAAAACCCTCACTGTATATAGTGTAAATGTAAAAAATGTCAACATTCAGCATAAGTTTTAGAGTAGATACAGAGTGCAATAAATATTTTTTAAAGAAAATACTTTTATTCTTCCACATCACCATGCATTTCTTAGAATTAAATTAATGTTAAACATTTTAAAACAAGCATAGCAAGCTAACAGAAAAATGTAATAACATAACAGAATTTCAGAAGAGTAAACTAGAGACAAATGTTACAAGGATAAATAATATCTGTGAGCTCAAGAGCCAAAGGCAGTCCTCAGCTCCATTTGTCAAAGATCCATTTAACAGAGTAATGGGTGCAGTCCTCCAAAACTAATCTGCTTTATCTAGCTCTGGAAACACATTGACAAACTTTTTTTTTAATATGACACTTTCCTTATAGTTCCAACATTTCATATCAGTTTTCTTAATCCTCTGAAATCTTTTATTTATCTATATATTTCACTGAGAAATTATGCTTTTCAGGGCAGCAAAATATATCTTGTAACTCAACACAGCAAGAAAATATAAGAGCATATAAAATGTAAAATTTTAATGTAAGAAATCACTGTGCAATAACTGAACTGAAACTAGTAAAAGGAACATTTACTTTTATCTTTCATTCAGTGATCCTGCCGTAAAACCACACTGGCACAAGCCGCTTTGTGAGACTTTTTTTTTGCATAATGGTCAGAAAGTACTTGATTAAACCACAAAGAAACAGCTTCACTTCACATAGCTGTTTTTTTCTGACATAAGCAATTCTTCAACTTTTCTGTACATTTGCGTTTCCATTAAAATCCATATTCACTCAGTGCCATTCCATTCAGCATTTCGTAGTATACTCTTAGAAGAAAGGTTAAAAAATTAACCTTTTGAGGTTCCTGGAGATTGCAACTGTGGGGGAATCTTAATGGTTCCTTTTTGAACCTTTTTCTGGATAGCAATAACATTGTCATTATTATGATGATTTATGTTATTATTGTTTTTGTTGTTGGACATTTCCAAACATGATTTTTGTCATTAATTGTAATAATGCAGATTATTGTCTGCACAAGGACTCTGACAACATCCAGTGCTCCACACAGAGATCTGATCTGATCATCATCCATTCTGTCTGGAATGACATGAAGTAATAGAACAAACTGAGAGAGACTAAATCCAGAAGAACTGTGGCAAGGTCTTTAAGATGAAGAAATAACTTTACTGGAATGCTACCTGAAAAACTATGGGCAAGTGTACCTCGGAACAGAAGCTGTTTTACTAAAAACTTTAATATTAAATATTTATTTGATTTAGTTAAAAAAGGTTAATTGATGAATTAAATATATTTATGGCATTATTTTTGAAAGCATCCTCATTTGACAGCATCGTTCCACGAGTGTCTAAAACTTTGAACAGTTCCCCTTCAGTCGAGGTCACTCTGACGTTACATATGGGATTCGCTTGAGAGACGTCTTCGAGTATTTGAGAAAAGGCCAATGAATATTAGCTTGCAATAATTACAGCCAGGTGCACCTTATCACAGCGTGAGTATAAGGGGGCATGGCTGGAATGCACATGCAGCTTTTCACTTCGGTGCACTCCTCGAGGCATTTGAATGCTGTTTGAGAGTCTGCTAAGGAGAGAATCCTCGAAAGGAGAAAAGAAAGAGTTCCTGCAGAGTTCATGGTCTCTCATCTGCCATTAATGTCTGGGGTGTTGACAACAGAAACCTGCGGTAGCCTTTTTAAGCTCAGCAGTGAGAGGTCCTCCCTGGGCAATCCGGGCTGCACAAAAGAGCAATTTTCTCACGGTTTTTATAGCCATTCTCCGGGATGTCTATGCGACCTTGCGCTTCTGAGTGCAGGAGTTTCCTCACCTCTTTAGACGGGCACGAGCACTGTCTTATGTGTTGATAGTACGCTGAGGCAGCGCTTGTGGATGACTCATGCATTCATTGCGAGCGCATGACCATCGCTACACTGCGATCGCACCTCTCGTTCGCGAGACGGCTCCCCTCGCGTCCTTCCCGCAGTTAGACGGAGAGCCGTTCTGGCTTTTCGGCGGCCACGGGAGGGCGCTTGGTGGATTGCACGGTGATTAAGCAGAATGCTCCGTCGGGTGTAAAAGCCCCGCGGACCTCTGCCGCACCCCGTAGTCCTGTGATGATGCTTCCAGAGCTGTGCGCTCCCCCGAAAGCCACCGGGCAGGAATTCTCCTTTGGTGCAACCCAAGAGGCTGAGATGTTGTCTGCAACACCAGAGGGAGAGTCGGGCAGCGAAACTGACGCCGGTACGGGACAGTGGCCGTTCCCGGTCGCTGCTCCGTCCCAGGCGGACGTTTGGCTTTCAGCTATGCTCCTCCAAACCACAGAGGGGATCGGATTGGAGGTACCGCGTGTGCCCCCGTCCCATACATTGAGGCTGAATGACTGGTTTCTGAGTTCTCGGCCCGCAGTCCCCCTCAGTGCCTTTTTTCCTGGAGGTGCATGAGGAGCTGACCAGATCGTGGCGAGCCCCGTACTCGTCACGCCTGGCCCCCAGTTCCTCTCCCCTCTCCACCCTCATTGGAGGTGCAGCCAGGGGTTACGTGTCGATCCCCCAGGTCGAGCGCGCTGTGGCGGTCCATCTCTGCCCGCGCAGCACCGCCGCCTGGCGTGGACTGCCACGGCTCCCGTTTGAGGCATGTGAGAGCTCGTCCGCTCTCGCGGGCCAGGCTTACCATGCCGCTGGGCAGGCTGCTACCTTCCTGCATGCGATGGCCATACTACAAGTGAACCAGGCCAAAGCATTAAAATATCTGCATGAGGGTGGCTCTGACCAAGGGGTGATGCAGGAACTCCGTGCAGTGACCGACTTCGCTCTACGGGTGACGAAGGTTGCCGCACGTGCCCTTGGCCAGGTGATGTCCACGGTAGTGGCTCAGGAGCACCACCTTTGGCTGAACATGGCACAGATGGCTGACGCCGACAAAGTTTGCTTTCTTGACGCTCCCATCTCCCAGGTCGGCCTCTTCGGCGACAAAGTCGAGGATTTTGCCCAGAAGTTCTCGGCAGTCCAGCAGCAGACTGAGGTGATCAGTCACATCTTGCCGCGCAGGGAGTATGCCAAGCCACCAAGCACGCAACCTTAGCCTGCTCGTCGCCGAGGATGTCCCCCGCGGTACCCAGACCTCCTGCTTCGTCCCCTGCTGATGCACACGATGCCACATCACGAGGGACGCCGCCTGCATCTTAGGGCCCGACCACAAATACCTGCTCAAAGAAGCACCCCTGAGATGGGCTGCCCGGAGGTGATGGTGATTGCTCTTCAGGGGACGGCAACATGCTTTCGAGGACACATACTTTCACGTCTCGATCTTGCCTCACCACAGACCTCTTCTGCTGTTTGCGTTTGAGGGTTGAGCATATCAGTTCAAGGTTCTCCCGTTTGGCCAGTCCCTGTCTACCCGAGTCTTTACCAAGCTCGCGGAGGGATTTCTGTCTCACTTATGGCAGATGGCCAAAAGCATCCTCAACTACCGCGATGACTGGCTAATAATAGCTCACTCGCGAGAGTTGCTGTGCCAGTACAGGGACCTGTTGCTACGGCACCTCAGCCATCTGGGTCTTCAGGTCAACCGAGAGAAAAGCAAACTTTGTCCAGTGCAGAGGATCTGTAATCCCCCTCGCGGGTGAGCGCGCAGCAGACCATGCTGACATGTCTGAGGTCATTCAGGCACAAAACAGCGGTCCCTCTCAAAACATTTCAGAGGCTCCTGGGGCATGTGGCAGCCGCAGCTGCAGTTACGCTGCCGGGGCTCCTCCATATGAGACCACTTCAGCATTGATGGGCATGGCACCGTGGCACTCTCCGGATTGGCGTTTCCCCAGGTATCGCTGCCTATTCAGCCCATGCAGCCGTAGCGTACATCAACCACCAGGGGGGGTCTACGCTCCTGCCGCATGTCACAACTCACCCGACTCCTGTGGAGTCAGACGCGGCTGAAATTGCTGCGCGCTGTTCATATTCCAAGGACACTCAACCGTGCAGCCGGCCAGCTCTCACGGCAGTCCACCCACCCTGGAGAATGGCGACTCCACCCCCAGGTAGTGCAGCTAATTTGGAGCCACTTCGGCGAGGCCAAGATATACCTCTTTGCCTCCCCTGAGTCCTCCCATTGCCGTCTGTATTACTCTCTCGAAGAGGTGCCCCTCGGCACGAATGCTCTGGAACACAGCTGGCCTCCGGGGCCCAAGTACGCCTTTCCCCCAGTGAGACTCCTTGCACATACCCTGTGCAAGATCAGGGAGGACAAGGAGCAGGTTCTGCTGGTAGCGCCATACTGCCCTTCCTGGACCTGGTTTGCCGACCTAATGCTCCACGTGGCAGCCCCTCCTTGGAAAACCCCTTGAGGAAAGACCTGGGGAAGGGCATCTGATGAACACCATCTCTCAGTCTGGGGCCCCATTAACAAGGCAGGCCTACGCTCAGAGATGGGGTCTGTTCGTCGACTGGTGTTCCTCTCGCCACAGAGATGCTCAATTGCAGTTGTGCTTTCCTTCCTGCAGGAAAAGTTGGAGTGCAGGCTGTCCCCTTCAACTCTGAAAGTGTATGTTGCTGCCATAGCAGCGTACCATGATTCAGTGGAGGGTGAATTCCTAGGTAAGGACAAACTCATCATCAGGTTCCTCAGAGGTGCGTGTCGGGTTAATCCCCTGAGACCTGGAAAGATAATATATTATTGTTGATATTAATAATATCACGTTAAGCCTTTTCTCCCCATAGAAGTCCATTATAATGAAAACAGCTTAATGTGGCTCAACCGACGCTGCATTACCTTAACAATGACCAGGGAAAACCAAACTTTTGTCAAATTTTATTTATCATAAAGACATGCCACTGTCAAAAAAACAAGCTCTTATTCAGCTTATAAAGTGAATAATATTGAGTTTAAGCTTAGCTGTTCTTATAATGGACTTCTATGGGGGAGAAAACGCTTATCGTGATATTATTCACTTTATCTGTTGAATATGGGCTCGTTCTTTTCACAATAGTTAGAGATTATTACAAGGAAGATTTGACAGCAATGTGGGTTTCCCTCATCAGGTTTTAGGTGCGTAAGCCACGTTAGGCGTTTTAGAATGCCCCTACCTTGAAAGTTATGGATAAACTTTTCGTCCTTTATCCAGTTTGTTCCACTTTGTTACGGAGTTTCCTCAATGACTCAACTTGTCAAGTCGGCAAAGGTGAACTTTGGCAAACTCGTAAGGGAAGTCTTGTAGAATCTCTCCATTTTTATATTAAAGTTACCCGGCTTTTTGCTGTGTGTTTACATTATACAGGAAGTCTTCATACCCTGCAATTACGTATTTCCGGTTTCTGAGAAGAAAGGTCTATGTAAGGGATGTACAGCTGTAAAATATGAAGATAGCTTATTAAACAAAGTCTGTTTTTGGTTGCAAGAAATTCACTTCAAACTGTCAATTAAAAATAGAATGGATTATTTTTCATTAATGAACATAAAACTGAATTTTGCATAAACATAAACCACCCAAACTTCTGCTAAGGCAAATTCTGCAAAATCTAACATAAGTAACAAATCAACATTAAGTTGCAAAGTTCAGTTAAGCCTGCCACTCATCATACATTAGTTTAATTAATAAAATTTTTAAATTCATTATAAATGGGCCATTTATTCATGGCCACCAGCTGAACATTAGCACTAGTACCCAACAGACTGACGTTATCTCAAAGCAACAGTCATAAATCTCAGAACATAAATAGAGACATATCTAAATGCCTGCTTATTCCAAGGGTTTGTAGTTTTCTTATAGTCAGCTTTGGGGATGATGCTGGTTTTGTTGCAGAACTTTCACAGCACTAAACCGCTGAATATATGTGAAAAATCAGCATGTTTTAGCCAGACTCATGGGATTTGTGGAAGTGTGCTGTTTAGTTGATTCTGTGAGATTCACAGTGCACAGCATGTTTCCCTCTTGTTATGTTCCTTCATGAGGATTTGGCTCTGCTTCAGCTCTCTAGGAGAAAATCTCACAACATAAATAGAGTAAGCGTTCCTGAATGCTTTTCAAGGAGTCTAAAATGAATTAATTTGCAACATACTGTTATTAAAAGTTATTTGAGTTACACCGGCACATGCACCAAAATAAAACTGCACACCATGAGAAGTTCGAGAGAAGACTTTTTACACCAAAAAATTACATTTCAGTTTCAACCTGTATGTTGTTATTCTGAGAATGCTCATGCAGCTCCACACTAAGCTCTAAAGCTCTAAAAAAGGTCAAAAACACGACCGAAGTACCAAAATAGTGGTCCATGCTTCTTGTGCAATGTATGAAGTCTTCTGAAGACATACGATAGCTTTGTATGAGGAACAGACTGCATTTTTTAATTTTTTTTTATTCAGTGATGTCAACCTTGGCTCGCTCTTTCTGTCACAAAACAGATTTGAATGCTTCGGCAATGACAAACCAAGTACATGCCTTAATTATGCTGGGAATTATTACAAAAATTCTTGTATATTTTTGGAAACTTTATTGGATGTAATTTGCAATTAAATAAAGATGAGTTGCAGTTTAAATTTATATTGAGTGCTATTTTTTTTTACATACTTAGGTGGGATGTATATCTTTATATTTGTTTTATAATTACATATAATTGAAATATGGTTCAGCATTAAGTTAACTGTTAAATGTGACAGGGCATTTATGGAGAAGTGAATTATACTTTAATTTCTTTAGAAATTTGTATGTTTTGTTTGTCAATATATTTATAACGACAAGAATTAGCATTTTTGAAAATTATTATTATTATTTTTTAAATAACTTGTACATGTATTTCTTTTTAGTTATAAGGATCTCCTGAATAAAAAAAAAAACAGGTCAAAGGTCATAGTTAACCATCTGTGGTGTTTTCAAATAAAAAAAAAATGAAAATGCAATGTTAAAAACCTGTTAAATTGTTAATGTTAAAATTTACAGGGAAAAAACATAAACTGGCATTCCCCAAATTCCCCAAACTTATTTTTTTTTCTTATCAGTTATGTTTATTAGGGTTGTATTTTACATACAATGTTGTTAAATTAATGTTTATGGAATATTTAATGAGTCTCACCATGATGGTGTTTGGTGTTTGTGTGAATGACACTGAGCACCTTCTAATGTTCATATTTACCAGCAGCTTATGATGGGCTTTTGTTCATCATATGTCGTCCTCATCACTGCCTACATGTCACACCGTCACTCTCACCTGTTCCGGGATCAGCAGACACGGAGAATACGCAACCAACAGTCACGCGCTCACTTTCTCCGGATTACTAACACCTGTCAGATAATCAAGCAGCCTCTACAAAAGATCACTCTGAC
>JAUMHG010000043.1:24595343-24607235 GCA_032359395.1 Enteromius anoplus | reverse complement strand
AAAGCTCAAAGGCAAATAGGTCTCTCTGGCGAGTTCCCATATGTAACGTCGAAGTGATTCGACTGAAAGGGTAACAACTGCTACATAGATGAAAGTCAAAAAGGTTTTTGACAACATAAAGGTGAATAAATTATGAAAGACGTTTTGGAATGAACTATCCCTTAAAAGTGCAATGTGCAAATTTTCGCAGAATCTAGTGGATGAGACCTTCTACCAACTGCTCGTTCCTCGCTCACCCTTCCTTTGGAGAAGCTACGCTGGCCGATACAGGACTAAGATGTCATAGTCTAAGACATATGGCGGATCTAGCCAGCAATGTGGTTTCTTTACAAAGGTAAATTAAGGAATAATATTTACTTAATTATAAATCGATATTATTGTTAGTTCATCATTGTGTCAGTGTTGTATTCGCATGAACAACATAGTAGTGAAAAGCTTTGTTATCATATATCTAAATGTGGAAATGCATTCACACGTTCCTCAATAGAACTAAACTTTTAATATCCAAAAAAAAGTAATTCTCATCTAGGGACAACAAACCTACAGGCAGCCCTGTACGAGTCTACAACTATAAATCAGTGCTGTCAGTGGGAGCTGCTGAGTTTCCACTTTACCACCTAAAGTGTAAGACACTTAACCCCAGCGGGGCTGTCAGCGCACTAAAAAAGATCTACAAGTGAATTGGCTGAAATACCTCTACTAAATAACTAAATAGGTCAGTATAGATTAACAAACAGGAGGTATGTTTTCTGCAGTGAGGTGAATAAAATGTGGAGTTTTCTTATAAGCTAAAAAACAACAACAACTTTACAAAAGCCTCTGTGTGAAAATATTTAAGAAATTCCCATGAATGTGGCATTTGGGGTGTATTTATGAGCAGTCAAAAGTGTGAACTCATACTAAAATATCTGTTTCTTTTCTTTCATTTTGAAAACTTCAAGAAATCAAGTTAATTTGCAAATCAAAATAATTATGCTGGCCCAATAATAAAGAGTCCATGTGTTGAAAATCAAGTTTTTTAACATTGTTTACATTTCTATCAGCTGTTTTTATTATGCTTAAGGACAAACCATGTGCAGATTCATCAGTCAACATTAGGGATGCAACGGTCTTCGGTTCTTTATCGAACCGTTCGGTTCGCTCTGTTCGGTTCGGCACACCCACGTGAACCGAGATATTTCGGTAGCCTATTTGAGACATTAAACTATCATTTTAATTAAAATTGGCATTTTCTGTGTATTAAGAGCATAGACAATCATTCTCAAGACTAGTGATGGGTCGTTCTTGAACGGTTTGTTCATTTTGAACAAATATTTAATGTGACTCGGGAAGAATGAGTCTTCTCGGGCTGTCACGTGATGAACGAACTACTCGAAAAACCTGAAGAATCAAGAGACGAACGAATCAAATCTGTTTCCGGCTCAGGCTGCATAGGTTAACATTTCAGCAGCAAAATTATTCCAGAACTTTACGCGAGTAAGCGCCACCACTTAGTGATACATTTTGTTATTGTTGTTTGTTCTGATGGTGTATTTAGAAACTTAAATATTTTCCTGTTGCTGTCAATATTTATTTGTGTGACATCTGAGACAGAGACTCAACAGACGTTAGGTCCATTTGCTTGCAGTTTATTGAACAGATGCGTAGTCAAACAAAGCAGGGTCAAAACAGGAGCGAACAACAGTATGGAGGCAGATCAAAACAGTACCGTAAACAGGGAGTGGGTCGAGGTATCAAGCAAGTATCAGAGGTGAGTGTCCAGGCAATGGTCGAGGCAACAGACAGTAATCACAGGTAAGAGTCCAGGCAGAGATCGGGGCAACAAGCGAGAATCAGAGTCGAGATAAACAATCCAAGGTGAGTAACAGGTCAGTCCGAATTATCACAGGGATAAACGCTCAGAGATGTCACAAGGAACAAAACTTTGCGTTAATGGTTTGTCCGTGCTTGCCTTAAGTAGCTGGTGAAATGATTGACACCTGGAGCGGAAAAGTACTGGGAGTGTTCTGGGAGTGTTCTGGTGAAAATGATACGGCGTTACCAGATATTGTAGTTTGGAACCCCGACATCTGGAGTCCAGGATTTCGTTGACCTGGTACACCTCCTCTCCGTCTATGATGAGGGGGGGTGCTTCTGGGTTGCCGGCCTCATCCTGGCCCCTCTGTCCTTCCGGAGCATCAGCGGGCTTCAACAGAGAGACATGAAATGTGGGTGAGATACAGTATTGATTAGGTAAGGCAAGATGGAATGAAACAGGAGTAATTTGTCGAGTAATTTGGAAGGGACCCACGTACCTGGGATTAAGTTTTCTGCATGTGCATTGCAGACGGAGATCTTCGGTGGACAACCAAACCCATTGGCCTGGTTGGTAGGCGGGATTCGGCCTCCGGCGGCGATCGGTTGTTCAGTGGCTCGGAGGACTGCTCCTTGGAGATGGACGTGGGCCTGGTTCCAGGTCTCCTCGCTATTCTGAAGCCAGTGGTCCAGAGCAGGTAAGTTGGAGGGCTCTCCTGTCCATGGGAACATGGGTGGCTGAAAGCCCAACACGCATTTGAAAGGGGTCATGCCAGTGGCTGGTTTCATGAGAGAGTTTTGGGCGTATTCTGCCCATATCAGATACTGACTCCAATTCTCTTGTTGATCGTGGCAGTAGGAGCGAAGGAAGCGGGTGAGTTCCTGGTTTAGTCGTTCAGCTTGTCCATTAGATTGGGGATGGTAACCTGAGGTCAAACTCACGTTTATGCTCATGTGTTCACAGAAGGCGTGCCATAAGCGAGAGGTGAACTGAGGACCCCGGTCGGTGACGATATCTTCTGGAATGCCGTAGTACCTGAACACCTGTTCCACCATTACCTTGGCCGTCTCCCAGGCCGTGGGCAACTTGGCAAGGGGTACTAAACGGCAGGCCTTGGAGAACCTATCGATTATGGTAAGTATGGTTGTGAAGCCCTTGGAAACAGGTAAGTTGGTCACGAAGTCCATAGCTATGTGGGACCAGGGTCGTTGTGGTATGGGCAGAGGGTGGAGCAATCCAACGGGTTTTTGATGTGAGGTTTTGCTTATACTGCAGGTGTTACATTGATGGATGAACTGAGTCACATCGGCATTGAGAGACGGCCACCAGAAGTGGTTGGTGACTAGCTCAATGGTGGCTAGGATTCCTGGGTGACCAGTGTTGGGTGAATCGTGAATGTGATGCAGAAGTCTCTGACGGATCTAGCTGGCACGTTGGTACGATCTGGCGGGCATTCTGGAGGAGTGGTGTCTTGAGCTTGTGCCTCAGTGATCTCGGCTATGATGTCCCATCGAATAGGAGCGAGGATGCAGGATGAAGGTAGGATGCATTCAGGAGGTGACTGACTGGTAGGAGCTTCAAACTGGCGAGAAAGAGCGTCTGCCTTTGTGTTCTTGGACCCAGGGCGGTAAGTGATGGTAAACTTGAAGCGAGTAAAGAATAGAGACCACCTCGCTTGCCTGGAGTTGAGTCGTTTGGCTCCCTGGATGTACTCCAAGTTCCTGTGGTCGGTGAGAATGACGAATGGTAGTGTTGCTCCCTCAAGCCAGTGACGCCATTCTTCCAGTGACGCCTTCATCGCTAGCAGTTCTCGAGCTCCCACATGGTAGTTCTGCCCTGCTGGTGTGAGTTTACGAGAGTAGTAAGCACAAGGAAATACTTTGCCTGGATTACCGTGCCTCTGGGAAAGGATGGCTCCAACACCAGTATTGGAGGCGTCTACCTCAACGATGAACTCCTTGGATGACGGAGGATGGGTGCAGTGGTGAATCATGACTTTAAATCTTTGAATGCTTGGTCGCTGGTTGAGGTCCATTGAAGAACATTAATTCCTTTCTTGGTCATGGAAGTGAGAGGGGCTGCTACTTGACTGAAATTTCTGATGAAACGACGATAGAAGTTTGCGAACCCCAGAAACCTCTGCAATTCTTTCAAAGTCTTGGGTCGTGGCCAGTTGAGTACGGAGGATACCTTGTCTTGATCCATGGTTACCCCTTCGTGACTTATGATGCATCCGAGGAAAGCAATCTTTATCTGATGAAACTCACACTTCGAGAGCTTGGCGTAGAGGTGATGTTGGATGAGTAGCTGTAAGGCGTGGCGGACATGTTGAATGTGATCATCAAGTGTCTCAGAATATACGAGGATATCATCGATGTATACAATCCCCGTTCTGTTGAGTTCCTCCTGGAACATGTCGTTGATTAGTGCTTGAAAAACGGAGGGACTATTGGCAAGCCCGAACGGCATCACCCGGTATTTATAGTGCCCAGTGGAGAATGCTGTTTTCCATTCGTCACCTTTGCGAATACGAATGAGGTTGTAAGCACTTCTCAGGTCAAGCTTGGTGAAGTATCGTGCTTTGCTGAGTTGTTCTAGGGCTGCAGGAACCAACGGGAGTGGATACCGGTATTTGATGGTTACATCATTCAAACTACGATAGCCGATGCAAGGTCTCAGGCTACCGTCCTTCTTTTTAACAAAAAAGAAACCAGCTGAAGCAGGTGAGGTGGATGGCTGAATAAATCCCTTGCTTAGTTCCTCCTGAATATAGGCTTTCATGCTTTTCGGTTTCTGGCTGAGAGAGAGGGAAAACTCTACCCTTAGTGGTGTGGCTCCAGGCAAGAGTTCCACTGCGCAGTCGTAAGGACGATGAGGTGGTTGGTGAGTAGCCTTCCTCTTGCTGAAAGCCTCCTTGAGGTCCTGATACTCAGGGGGAAGAGTGTTGTAATACTCCTCAGTGACTGATGGGGTATTGATACGATGAGCCCGAACGTTTTGAAGACACTGTGATTGGCAATGAGCTGAACATTTGAGAAACTGCCGATCAGCCCATGAAATAGTGGGATTGTGGAGCTCCAGCCATGGTAAGCCGAGAATGATGGGGTGGTCAGGTAAATATATGGTGAACAGTCGGATGGATTCAGAGTGCATAGGGCCGATAAGAAGTGTTAGATCCTGGGTGGTGTAGGAGACTTCTCCTGTACCCAGTGGACGATGATCTAGGGCTGCGACGGCCACCCGTGGTCCACATGGAAGCAAAGGGAGATTGAAGCGATTAGCAAACGACTCATCAATAAAATTACCCTCTGCCCCAGAGTCTATGAAAGCCGTAGCTGAAATTCTCTGTCCCTTGACTATAATGGTAACTGGCAGTGTCATGGATAGCTCAGTAGAACCATTACTCACCCGAGCATGCATGGAGCATGGAGGCCGCACCGGACAGTTGACACTGATGTGTCCAGACTGACCGCAGTACAAACAGAGGTTCTCACTCAGTCTCTTTAAGCTCTCTTCCCGATCTGCATGGGTTCAAGGAGTGGGAGACACATGAGCAGATGAGTATGAACGAGTGGGTAGAGAAACTTTAGGGCGGCGTGAGCGTATCAGGTTATCCAGCTGGATGGCGAGGTCCATGAACTGCTCAAAAGTTTTATTCTCATCCCGACAGGCTAATTCGGACTGTAGTTCTTGGTTTAAGGCCTTACAGTACAATGCTTTCAGGGGTTCAGATGGCCATCTGGTCTGAGTGGCCAGAGTGCGGAACTGGAGCATAAATTCAGCTGCCGGGGTGGAACCTTGCCTCAATAGCAAAATCTCATCTCTGGGATCACGTCCGACCTTGGTATGATCAAAAACCTCACGAAACTTTCGTTGGAAATCTGCATAGCTCACAAAAGACATGTCATGACCCTCTCAAAGGGCCGTAGCCCAATCCAGCGCTCTTCCAGGTAATAAAGAACACATCAGAGAGACCTTACTGTCATCATCGGTGAAGCTGTGGGGTTGGCGGGTGATATACAGATTGCACTGGATTAGGAAGCCCCTGCATTTTCCTGGAGAACCGTCATATTTGTCAGGCAGCGAGACACGAGCAGTATGACCAGTGAACTGCAACACGGATGAGGAGTTGGTGGATGAAGCGATTGATGTTGCTGAAGCCGGCGCTGGTGTTTGAGCGAGCGCAGCAATGGCAGTGTTCAGTGCTTGCACGGAAGTATTGAGAGCTTGTAACGATTGACCCATTTCCTCCGAAGCTCGTGTCAGTTTCTCCAGCTGCTGGTGGTGTGTGCTCAACAGCCCGGCTTGGCGATTAACTTCCTTGGCGAGTTGATAAACCGCCGCTGGATCTGGTTCTGGCGAAGTTTTCTGTGACAGACGTTAGATCCATTTGCTTGCAGTTTATTGAACAGGTGCGTAGTCAAACAAAGCAGGGTCAAAACAGGAGCAAACAACAGTATGGAGGCCGATCAAAACAGTACCGTAAACAGGCAGTGGGTCGAGGTATCAAGCAAGTATCACAGGTGAGTGTCCAGGCAATGGTCGAGGCAACAGGCAGTAATCACAGGTAAGAGTCCAGGCAGAGATCGGGGCAACAAGCGAGAATCAGAGTCGAGATACTTCGTGTCAATGGTTTGTCCGTGCTTGCCTTAAGTAGCTGGTGAAATGAATGACACCTGGAGCAGAAAAGTACTGGGAGTGTTCTGGTGAAAACGGTCTGGGCGGAACTTAAAACTCAGGTGATGGTTCCCGCTGATGGCAGTCGAACAGCGCCACAGAGGACCGCCCGTTAACAATTTGAATAATGTTCATGTTTATATTTCACTTTATACTGCACTTTTTATATTGTCCGTTTTTGAAAGAGGGCGAAAATAAGTGTTCTTTTTAAAAAATAAATGTGGTGTTTTGACTTAATCTGTACCTTTTTTACATTTAATATTGTCTCTGTACCTTGATAACTTGAAATAGAAAGGGCAAATGACCTCCCGCTATGTAAGAGCTCACATACAGTACTGTACAGTAATATTGTTGTATCGAAACCAAACCGTTACCGTGGCCAGAAAACCGTGATACAAACCGAACCTTGGGCTCACTGTACCGTTGCAGTCAACATGATTGCTGAACATTTTCTTCTTAAATATGCAGGGTACCAAAAGACAGTCTCAACAATGTGGTTTGAAAGTGTCCTATTCTTAGCATCACTCAAATATGTTCAGCGCAGTCTCACATAAATACTAACATATTTTATGAGGTGGCTAATTCATACAAATTCATACGACCTCACTTGTATTAATTCATGCGATTTTTGCTAAATTGTACGCATTTTATGAGTTACCAATACGGATGAATTTGTATGAATGACCCACACTTAACCACGCCCCTAAACATACCCCTCACTGGGGTTTCGACAAATCGTACAAAACAAGTGAGGTAGTGCAAATTTATATGAATTAGCACAAATTTTCCACCTCGTAAGAATACGTACGAATTGGTCGTGAGACTGTGTTGATATGTCATCTTGCTGGGTGGGGCTTTTTATATCATTAACACAGCATTTTTACCTAAGATTGTTGACTTTTAGAAGGTAATTGTTTGAGAAAAGGAACATGGTTTTTGTAACATTATAGCAATAGATTAATAGCTGTTTGATAGCAATTGATTATTAAAAGATAAAATTAGTGACCGCAGGAGGAATTAAAGCCTTTACTATGCTATACCAATTCCCTTTCAGAATAATAAATGTTTATCAATATGGTAAAGAAAGTAAAAATATCACCATGGAAACCAGAATAGAATATAAAGCAAATTGAGGAAAAAAAGAAAAAACTTAGGAAAACAGGCAGTGGCCTTGCTACACCTACTCAAAGATACAAAACATTTTTCTGTAGACAAAATAAATGTGACTTATCCCTTTCCATTATTTTAGATCACTTTGGCCCAGAAACAAACTCAGAGGTTTATTCACTGCAGTAAAAAGAACATAAATGTTCAGAAATTGTTTGTATACTTCAAGATACAAGGGCACAGAGAATTGTGGGATATACAAAAAGAAGAAAAAAAAGAAAAAATACAAAGCAAGACAATTCAGTTCATTGTTAACAAAGCAACCAGCCAACAATACCATGATGCAAAGCTAAAACGTTCATATTTTAGTCTGTTTACGATTTGCTCATTTGATTCGATTTAAAATGAGTATACATTATGTATTCAAAATAACTATGTAGCAATAATTCAAAAGTGTGAACTTTTACCCCCAGTTTCACAAGGCCCAGACTAAAGTGCATGTTTGAGCTGTCTCAGATAAAAAATATCTTGCTCTGATATCTTAAAACATGTCAGTGTCATTGTTCTGTGTTAAGATGCACACCTGTCATATTTTCTTACAAGGCATGTTTGTAAAAGTTGCTTAAATATCTTAATTTAACTAATGCCTAGTCCTGGCTTAAGCTAAGCCCCGTTTGTGAAACCGGGCCTTAGAGTATTAGAATAAAAGCTATTATTTATTTATTTATTTTTTGCATTTGCATTTGTTGGCCATCAACTAAGGACAGACTAGAGTGGAACATTTCAAAAATGAAAGCTGCCGTTTGAGTTTGTAGGATGTGACAGTTTTTTGATCTGGGACGCTGTTTTATGTCTGTGGTTCATGTTTAGGTCATCAACAAAGTACAATTCATAATGAAAACAGGGTAACTGATAGATGAAAGCACATTTCTAAGACTCACAAGTTATACTAAGTCAGCAAACACCCTCATTAAAAAACAAGTCTGTGTGCTGGACTCTGGAAAGCAGAAAGAGTTAGAGAGTAAGTAAAAAATGCCGGAGCTATTCTTCATTTAGACACACTCAGGGAAACTTCAGGTAATGATGAACAAAAGATGTTTTACAGCTCATTTTCCATCACAATGTAACGTCCTCTCATATACTCCAGCTCAAATCATGTCATTATGAAACTCATCATCACAGATGTCTATACAGAAATGTTTGGAAAACAACCCAATGACATCCTCAATATGAAACACACATTTGTTCTCATCAAATGTGTGAAGTCCTGCTTTAATCAACCTGTCATGTCTTTTCAAGTGGTCATATGCTCCCATGTCACGGTTACACAGAGCATGCATTGCACTGATATTACATTTTTTGATGAACAATGACCCAATGGCCCAAGCTGAAACTTCAGTCTAGTTGTTCATAATGAGCATCTCGCTGTCCTTTATCATCTTCCTCTTATTTATTCATAACACTTCACTTAATGCACCAGGACGTCAATGACGCTCTTCAGTGAAGTCAACAACAGAGCAGAATGAACGCTCCAGCAAGGAACACTCAAAGAAGAGACAGGAAATGAAATGGTGGAGAGAATGGGACTAGGAAGTGACAATGTCACATTGGTAGAGTTTGAAGGGTGCTTACCCAGTTGCAGTCAAATTTACTGCAAGACTATATCCTTTTTCAGTTGAGTTTACGATTCAGTTGTATGAACCATATTGTTCTAAGATACATTATTATGTTTAAAAGGTTTTTGTGTTCAAAAGTTGAGTTCTTTTCCCTCACCTTTTTGTGAAAATCTGTGATTTTCATAAACATTGATTATAACAATATTTCAGTTTATTTTCATCATCACAGTAACAGTTTCCTGTTTTTTTTGTTATAAAGTCCAGTATTCAGCGGAAAAAAAGACTATGTTCTCAGAATTGTGACTTCATATCTTGCAATTCTGACTTTATAAATTGCAACTGTGGGTTTATTTCTCAGAATTGCAAGTTTATTATCTCACAAAAATAAGAATTTATTTATAAATAATGATTTATTATTATATGTATATATTATTTTATTATATATATATATATATATATATATATAATAAAAAAAACTGGATAATTGTAAATGCATCTGGCTTTTGAAGCTACTGTACATGTAAATGACCCAAAATGGTTAAAAAAAAGATGCAAGAGAGTGTTCTACTGGCTCCCAGTATCTAGGTCCCACACTGATACTATAACACACAGCTTGACAGAAATAGCGCTTTGGTGATGAGCATCTCTCATGGCCTCCTAGAGCTCAACATACTGTTTTGTTTTCCGTGCAAATGAAACAAAATTTGCTGACTTGCATATGATACACAGTTTTCACTTTCATATGATATACATCAACCCTTGTCCTACCCACAGCATAGCATATACATGCCAAAGTTCATTTTTGCACATCAGTACCACAAGTTTATTTGTCAAACTATTTATACTATTTCATGAGATTGAGGGGGATTTTTTGATGTCAGTTTACTTTAAGGGTGACCAATCGCCAATATATTTGATATAGCGCTATATAAAAACACATACATAAAAACGGCTAATATACATATTTATATATAATTTTCAAAAATAATTTGAAACTGATAAAGAATAGTCTTAGATAATATTAACAGTATATTTTACAAAAAAATGTATTGTTTAAAAAAATTATTAAATGAAGTAAACACTGCACTAATAAGTGCATTGAGTATTCATATACGTCTGTGAACTGGAAATCATATTTTCTCAAATAAAGATTGCACTAATACATACGTACAGTGAATATAACATGAATGTAACAAAAAAACTTAACTTGTGCACACTGTCAGCCAAAACAGAAAAACTGACCCATCTGTTAAGATAGTCAAGACAAAAATGGCAGCACACATTGCTTGCTATTCAAGTGTATTGACTGTGGATCTTTTAGGGAGACTATAGCTGAGAAGGATATATGTCTGCACAGAACTCAATGCTCTGCCCTCATTAGTCAGGTAATTGGGCAACACATGCAACAAGAGCAACTAAAGGACACAAAGGAGAAAATATACTTAGCACTGATAAACAAACAACTATCAATTGTCACATAATAGATACACTAACAATGGCTTGGTTTTCATACAGTACTCTACGTCAGCAAACACATTACTCTGCATCAGCAAACTACTAGCTACCATGCAGCGATTAATGCTGGAGGAGCACCATTAAAATCCTCCAGCTTCTAGCCATGAGATGGTTAGCTGTCAGTGTGTGCCTCAACAGTGTGCTCGACTAATATGAAGAGATGAGATTACACTCCCAGCTATGGGATGAGGATGGAAAATCCAGCGGCGGAGATCCTATTTCAGATGTAGATCCAATCAACAAGCTGCAGCCCATTGTTCAAGTAGTAAATGGAGTACACTCTATGACCCAGATGGAAAGGATCCCATGCATGTTTTTCCATTAACTGAGCCAATTGCAAATAATTTAGGAAAAGTTAACCTAGAAATGATTGCCACAGATTAATGACTTTGACATGGCCAACCTTGGTTCTTTCTGTCTGACTACTGTATGGCATCCAGAATGTCAAACCTACTTGAATAACAAGCATCTTCCCACCAGTATGCAGCAACTATCTTGCAACAGCCCATCCATGCTCAAAAAAAAAATAAATAAAAAGAAATTCTAGCATTATTTCATAGCCAACACAATTTTCTTTAGAAAACCTAATCAATAGTGAAGAGCCCTGCTCAACACATTCTCACTCCCTATTTGTTACATATGGATGTGCTTCCTTTGGCATCCCTTTTTAACACACCCCCTAGTATCGTTTTCTCAATGTGCAGGCAGGGTTCTCCATTGTAGCATTGTGTTTAAACCAGATGCATTTAATTCTTTGCATGCAATTGTAGAAGTAGAAATAATTTTTCTATACATATTTGAGCACCTAATCCAGCCTTACTCTTAACCTAACAACGTCTCAACAATGTAAAACACTAAACAGGTAGATAAGTATATAGTCACTGGTATTTCATGCAAAAAATGACCAGAAAACTAGGATATTACAAACAACTTGTTTTGTGTTCTGGTTCTTCTGAAACTATACGGTATCTTCATAAAAGAAACAATGTGAAACTTTAGGGTGTATTGCGTTAATGCAGTTATATTTAATTCAAAATATGAATATGAGCATTAGCTGGATTTGGACACACAAGATCCAAATGCATTTCATAATTAAACCTGATATTGTAACATCCCCATTTGTGTATGTTCCGTGTTTTGATCTTTTCTCCCCATGTGCTTCCCTGTGACCCAGTTTCCGTT
>JAUMHG010000043.1:24571150-24582159 GCA_032359395.1 Enteromius anoplus | reverse complement strand
AGTGCACAGGTGTACCTTATACTGCCCACAATAAAAGGCCACCCTGGAATGTGCAGTTTTTTGCTTTATTGGGGGTCAGGGGACTCAGAACCGGTCAGTATCTGGTGTGACCACCATTTGACTTCAAAGACTTCAATGGCAACTGACTTCCAGCCAATCAGCAACCTCGGTGTCATGAATCAGGAGCGAGACAGGCGAATCCATATGCAAGGTATTTAATAAACAAACTCACAAACACAGTGTAGACAGGCAATGGTCGAGCGGACGGCAAACAGAGTAACGTGGGCAAAAGTCAGAGTCGTAGTCAAGAGGCAAGCAAGATCAGCAACGGGGGGTCAAAAGTATAAACAGACAATGGCTTACAAGAATGGGATGTCCTAATATCCATAGCAGACTTGATGTTATACGACTCGTTCAGTGAATCGCAGACCGACTCAGTGATCCGCTGTAAAACAGCGATTCTGTGCAAATTCCCTATAGAATCTTAAATGATTCTGATTTGATTCTTTGTTTGAGCTAATTTGCTTTCAATGGGGTACTGACCCAGTGCCCTTGTACTTGTAATAATATGCACTACCTTTTAAACTCTGTGAACATAAATAAATAAACAAATGTAATAATCCATATATATATATATACATATATTCTAATATAACCACAACAAACAACAAACCATTCTGAAAAAAGAAAGAAAAAACACATTCTGCATAAGAGGAATGACCAATCACATACCTTTGAACCTTGAAACATGTCTCCTGTGGTATTGTCTCCACTTCATGATAGCAAACTAATAACATAAAAATCTGTTGCAATGATGTTTTTAGAAGGAAATTAAATATACTGCTGACCATCCGCTTCACAGAGGTGTCTTCATCCAGCAAGAGCATGACCATGAAATGGTCACATGGTAACAGCATGACCCCAATTTTAGCTGTAAAAAGGCTAAATTGCAGAGAGGGCTTGGAGGGTTTTAATTGGTCTATTACATGAGCAGAGGAATAGCGCAAGATAATGAACAGAGCTGCTCACTTTCAGACCTTTTTATGACAGAGAAAAAATGAGGCTTTGGATTATTACATTCAGGGGAGACCCAGAAATTCTAAAACGTAAGCCTCACTTCAGATAAAAAGGCTTCAGATATTTTTCTGTAGTGCATCCTGAAGAACTTAAGAACAATCATTCAAAAAAGAATGATCATTAAAAACTGATAAGTAGGCCCTGTATAGGGTCTTAATGAAATGTCTGTAACATAGTTTGGTTAAAATTTCTCAATGGTAGTGCACAGTAAAACAACACTGTTTTAGCCTGTTTAAAAAAGCTCACAGTTTTGTAGCGTTTTCCATTAAATGACAATGAGCTTTGCTGACCCAGTCCCTCTCTTCTGAGCCACTCTCTGAGGGACTATTTACATTAGCTGCATTAATTGTGAAACTTGCTAATTAGCACATGACTTACAAAGATTCATTAAAGGGGTGTAACGATCTTCACTGGAGTTCCCCTCTGAAGCCTCCAGAGGGCACTCTGGCCCGGACTACGTTGTCTGTTTACCTGTCTCTCCATTCTCTGTTAAGCAATCTTGTCATGAACATTTGTCTCCTCCCACCTCGTTTGTCGCTATGGTTGCTCATTAGTTCCTTCTCCCCTTTCTCCTTATCAGGTGTATTTAAGGACCGGCCTGTGTGTTTACTGTTGCTGATCATTGTGGATGTACCTTGTGTTTCCCCCTTTGTGAGCCCTTTGTGTTCTCTGTGTTTTCTCTGTTTTGTATTATCGTTCTCGACTTTGCCTGCTGCCAGACTTTCACTCTTGCCTTTCCCCTTGGAGACCGTTTGTTGATCTGTGCTACGGATTTGGATTATTCTCTTAGTTTGTCTCTTATGTTCCAGTTTGCCGTGATTGACCTTGCTTGTGGTTGCTCTGTAAGTTTTGTGACCTTTTAATAACAGTATGTATTTGGATCCACACGCCTCTGTGTCCAATAGTGACAGAATGATCAGCCACGCAGAGGATCCAGCGGCTTTCACCCAGAGTCTGCGGGAAGGTAACGCTCAAGATCCTTTGTCTATACTCCGTACCATATTTCAACGGGGTAGTGTCATTGAGGATTATGTGGAGGAGTTTTTAGTTTATAGTCATCAAGTCCTAGAAGATGATAGCAAGATTAAGGACTGTTTTCTGCTTGGGTTAGACCCAGAAATTTTGGAATATCTGCCCGGGGATGATGCTGAGTGGGCACTGATTGAATTTACAGACTTGTGCTGTTGTATTGTGGATCTACCTTCACTGCAGGAGAGGTGGAGGAGGAGGTCTCTGACAGGAGCGATACACAATGAGATCCACATCAAATGATTGCACACAACCGCAGCTCAAGATGGCCGCCATTCCTCAGCCAGAGTCAGCGCCCAAGATGGCTGCCAAACTATGTTACAGACTAGTTACTGCACAAGATGGCCGCCAATCCTGAGTTGCTGCACAAGATGGCCGCTGTTCCCGAGTCACTGTACAAGATGGCTGCCAATCCCGCGCCTTTGCACAAGATGGCCGCCGGTCCTGGGCCATTGCTCAAGATGGCTGCCGTTCCTGAAGCACTACACACTCCCAGTCCTCAGCCTCCCCGGATGTCTCCTCTCTGTCTCAGGGCATCAGCAGAACTGCTATTGAGGGCACCTCAACCTTTCCCCGATGGAGGGGATGGGTGACCAGTTTGGCGGACCCTCCTATGTTATCAGTACGGGTGGCAGGGGTTTATAGGGTCCCCTCTATTCAAGGCTCCCTCTCTGAACCCCTCTGAGATCCTGATTCGCCCTGGCCCGATCCGCCAGAGCCTGCCAGTGATCCTGATCCGCCGTTGTCCGATCCGCCAGTGGTCCAGATTCCCCTTGGGTTCCGCCAGTGACTGCACGGGTTCCAGAGATGTCAGTTCGCTGGTGGCTGCACAACCCATGGACGTATTGGTCGTCCTCGCAGAAGATTTGGAGGTTCCGCTGGTGATTGCACAGCCACCCGAGGGGTCAACTCCACCCATGGACAGGTTCTGCCAGTGGCTGCACAGACCCCTAACCTGCCTGTGATCACCCTTGACATTCTCCTGAGACCTGTGCCCCTCCTAGTTATGGCCTCCTGCTCCACCTCCTGCTCCACCCTGGGGGGCCTCTCCACCATCTGCTCCGCCCAGGTGGGCATCTCCACTGTTAGCTGCCTGTTCTGACCCTGTGATTGCACTTATATTAAAGCTTGCAAGTGGATCTGCTAGTTCTCGTCATCCCTCAGATCTGTGACAATTAGGGAATCTGTCTGTCTTCAGGAAATTTTTGGTTGTCATCTTTATTTCATCTTGAATGTAACGCCTGATAAAGCAGCATTTATGAAGGCGTGCTGTTTTGTGTACAGCGTTACCAGGGAAACCTTTACTTTGAACCTGTGTCCACCAAAGAGTTTTTTTTTCCTGAGGCTGGCCAATTTTTTCAGTTATTCTAAATGGGGGCACAGTGTTTTTTAAAATGCCTTTTCTTCTTCGTACTGAATGTTCGGCTGTTTTTTTCATGCTGCCGAAAGCTGAATAATGTTTAACATTGGATAAAACGCTTCTCATCACTGTCTCTTTCTAGTCATCCAACCAATCACAGTGAAGGAGGGGTGGGATTACTGACTTAACTGCAGCTGAACAACAGTGAAGTTAATATTGCTTGTCTCCGAGTATTTATTTATTTACTAAATCGAATAGCCAGACTACCATAATATTGTTATGGAATATAATGTTTAGAAAACTTTTAATTCGCGATGCATCTGCCATTACATCTAATATTCTTTATCATAGCAACAACAGTGTCTCAACCATCACTGTCTCATGACCAATTTGGTGTTTAGGTGTAGCTCAGTCGTATAAAATTCATACGAATTGGCAACTTGTAAAATACGTAGTATTTATCAAAAATCTTTAGAATTCATACAAAGTCGTACAAATTTGTAAAAGACTTTGTAAAAGAGCATAAAAAAATTGTAAGCTCATTTCTTCTGAAGGTGAAGCTGGATCATGAATGATTTGCACGAACATTTAGTGTCTATGTACTGTAGATCAGAGGAGGATTCCCATTAGAAACAAACAGAATACATTGCATTTCCAGCAGTTCAGATTTTGGGTGTACAGTAAATGACGACTGCTATGTTAATTATACTACATCCAACAACAAAATACTTCAATCACGCTCTCCCTGAGAATATTGATATATAGAGCATATTTAGTTTTAGATATACTGCAAACAATGTTTAATTTATAAAGTGTTATTTTGAAATGTAAGTCAAGAAGCCAAAGCCAATGGTGAAAGAGTTTGCGTGGAGAGACCCCACCCTAATTTGAAGGTTCTGCCCACTTATTGAAGACCTCCAATCAGTATAGATATATCTACTTGGATGACATAAAAAACACTGGGTGGATTTATATTATTTTATGGTGGTTGTGCAAACACACATTTCAGTTTAATCAACTTTTAGAAGTGCATGTAACATCCGATGACCCCTTTAAAATAGATTCATAGTTTAGTTGGAGAGAACTGTTGTTCCTAAATACTGTTTGGCAGGTAACCTAATAAACATAGCCATTTTGAAATTCGATTAAAAAACATCCAGCACAAAAGTGAGTGTGATATTTCTGGGATATAGCTAAACAACAAGTATTAAAGGGGTCATACCCCACATGCACTTTTTCAAGCTGATTGGACTGAAATGTTTGTTGGGAGTGTGTGTACACAACCATCCTATAATGATAAAGATCCACAAATATTTTTATTAAATTAAAAGAAGAATAAGTTGCCCCTTCTGAAGTCAAGCCATTCTCAAATGCATGTCGATGTGGCGTCATATCGACAGAGGCCACTCCCACAGTAGTTGATTGACATCAGCATGTCACACAGACTGAACTGTTGTCTTACCTCAGACCCGCCCTGAGTGAGCAGTCATCAGACCGAGACGCAGAGACAAGCAAGACTCCTCGATTGAGGTGTTTTAATGTTGAATGTGTTAATGAACATAGCAGTAGTGATTTACCCCTGACATCTGAGTGACTGAAGATGCGGAAGATTAACGTTACGTTTGGTTCTGAAGGGAAACACACCCTTGATCAACAGAAATGCATTTATGTTCGCGCAAATCATTCATGATCCAGCCTCACCTACAGAAGCAGTGAGTATAATGTCTTTTAATGAATCTTTGCAAACCGCCTTTCCTAATAATGAGCTAATTACCAAGTTTCACTATGAATACAGCTAAAAAAGGATCCTCCGAGAGCACCTCGGAAAAGAGGGGTGAGGTCAGCGGAGCCTGTGAAGATTTAAAGGGGAAGTACAGAGAACAGAGTGATTTCTAAAGAACTGTTTTTGACAGGGTAACATGAGCGTTTTTTACACTAATTTTTTGGAATTTTTAAGGCAATCTATAGTACAAACTTTCCATTAAGGTCCTAAAGAATCATATTAGCTTGTGGAAAATTGCCTTTGTATGACCCCTTTAAGTAACTTACATTTTAGGCGCTAAATTTTGGGTTTGTTTTCTGTTTTAGTTCCAAACAAAGCCACAACGAGTGATTATTTTGCTCCTGAGTGAACCAGAGTTCTGAACGATTCGGTCGAGGGAATGATTCAGTCACACAAACAATGTTTAGTTCTGCCTACTTGTTGGTCTTTGAACTTAAAGCCACTTCAAGTTAAATAATTGCACTGGTGGGGCCAAATGTGCTTATATGCAGGAGACCACTGAAGGTGAAAAAACCCCAAAACAAAACAAAAAAGCAGTAAATAAATAATTGATCAGAAGCTACGTAAAGGTGCAGTGGATTCCTTCACAAATATTCACGTTGGCTCTTGATATTCAAATTGCATAATTTCTTTGGTCCCTGACAGTGAACCTTGAGCATGTTCACATGGTTGTTCCTGTGATAATCCCCTGGGTGCTATTTCTCGACTTGCTTGCTTGCCTGATCTTGGTTTTGAGAGGGTGGGGTTTTAAATGAGGTGTCGTAGTTGTTTTACCCAGACTGCAAATGTCACAGGAAAATGGAAAAGGCAGATCTGCTCTTGGCTCGAGGGTTTAAGCTTCAGCTGACGGATGAGACTGACTGCTCGCTGATTCATTGGTTAATAGTGTTTTCTTTAGGTCCAGCCAAGAAGCATGAATGACGAACAAGGCCCGTAATGCTGGAAAGCAGTGACTTCATTTGGTATTCTGTGTTAACACTATGTTCCTTGATGAAGCGTGGCTTCCTGAAAAAGAGTTATTAACCTGTCTGAACACCATTCATTCTGACACAATCCCCAAACAACATGCACTACATTGATCCAGACCTTTAATGGCTCAGAACTCATGATATTATTTTGATGAATGAAGACATCCGTTTCAGTCAACAAACAACAGAAAGGTGCCTATGCATTCTTAACCCTGAAGACACAACAAACACAACTGCTTGGTTTTGCAAGAAAACAAAAACCCGAATGCACCTGTTAGAATAAAAATTTTCTCCATATTATAAGTCTTCTGAAACCATACAAACGTTTTAAAGGTCCAAACTAAAACAAACTGAATATCTTGATATTTGCCCTTGCTCTGCATGATAAATATATCAGTGTCTGATTATTAAAATAATCAATTTTTTGAGTTGGATCTTTACAATGAATCAACTGATACATTTGATCAATCAAAATAATTTCTTTGCTGGTAGACAATGACATTTGTTTTTACCCAATAACAGTTCTTACACCCAAACTTATAAATCAATATTAATAAGACTTAAGTAACTGTGGGGTAAATGATTCTTTCGATTCTTTCGGTCTAGACCAAAAAAGAAAATATTGCATTTAGTCCTGGTTCATTTTTGGTTTATATCAGTTTAATCATAAAAGTGTTTTTGTGATTAAATTATATATATATATTTTTTTTACATTTCCATTTTGGAAGTATCTTCACGTTGAATGGCCTTAGTTCTGCACCACAAAGAAGATCTGCTTAAAAGTTTGTCTGTGTGCTTTGGGTAACTGGCTTTGTTTTAAAATAATGTGATTTGCAATGGCATTGGAAAACCCAGCCGACATCCATTGGAAAGAGCTTCTATTGGTTGGTGTTACTGTTTAATTTTCACTGCCCAGAGAGGTGCATGAGCTGATCAATGTATCGCCGCAATCCTTAATGAGTGAAGCACAAGACGCCCAACCGCATATGCCTCTGCACCCAACGGGCTGTGGTTGCATGGAAAAAGGCCTTTCATTTCAATTGATTTCCCTTTTCTTCTGATTTAATTAAATAAGATCCCAGTCTGGGTGGTTCTCTGTCTCCTTCTCTCATTTTCTTTCCCTGGTGCTTTGAAGTGCAAATCACATCTTAGTGATGTATAAGAGAATCTTTCAGATCTAGCTCAGGAGACCTTTAACGCACAAAGGGCACTCGCAAGGTTGGTGAAGTCAGGTGATGCTGTGTTTTATTTAACTTGCTGGTCTGAAGGACCAGTATAAGGCCAGATAAAATTAACAGTATACTTTGGCATGTTTGAGATATATGAAATAATGTAAGCTTTAAATGATAGATGCAAAGATAGATGAAACTGATAGAGGAAACTGAAATGACACAGTTGAATCAACAAATGCATTTTTATGTCATCAACAAATGCAAAAAAATAAAAATTAAAGAGTAGGGTAATTCGTTCAAATTTGTACGAATGACCTAAACTTAACCCCTCCCCTTAACCTACCCATCACGTGGTTTTAGACAAATCCTACAAAATCTTACGAGTGAGTGGAACAAATTTGGCACCTCGTATGAATATGTATGAATTGGTTGTGAGACTGTGTTGGATATTTAACATATTTGTATACATGGTACATATTTTATGAAACCAGGTTGTTTAAAACAATTTAAAATGTAATTTATTCCTGGAATGACAATGTTGAAAATGTCTTGCTACTTGTTTATGCTGCTTATTTGTTTTATTTTTGTTTGTGATAAATATCGATTTTTTTTAGGATCCTTTGATGAATAGAACAGTTGAAAAGTTGAAAAGAACAGAATTAATTTGAAACTGAAATCTTTGAAATTTACTGTGACTTTTATAAAAAGTCATTTTTTATTTATTTATAAAAAAATAAAAATAAAATCCAAATTGCATACTTTGAGGGTTGTATGTGCCATCTAAACCACTTGCATTGAGATGAAAGAAAATTCTACCAGAAACCTTTCTGCAGGTACTGTGTATTCGATCTCCTTGATCCCAGGAAACTCCTCAAGGGTTTGAAACATTTCTGGCTTATCCAGACTCTAAAACAAATTACTTCTCAGCCTTCTGGATATGGTTTAATCTAGTGTTTTTAACATAAAAAGACAGTTTATTCATAGTCACTTAACCTTTCGTAAAGACAAATGCGCTAAAGCTTTAACTGGCAGATCGCACTGTTTGATTGACAGCAGAAACATGAAGCTGTCAATGTCAAAAATCAGTCACACATCAAGCAGAGGAAATTATTTTATTCGCTTTCTTATAGGATGACATGCCAGTGCTCAATTTTCAATAAAACACACACCTGCTGATTTTCATTACTCATTCATTTATCCAAGTTTAAAAGCTAGCCACAGAAAGCACTGGAGGATTTATAAGAACAAAAATGATCAGTTCAGGTTTTAAATTAAATTTAGGAGGAAAAAAGAAAGAAAAAAAGAAAGAAAGTATTCTGTTAAATTATTGCTCTGACACAATGATTTTTTTCCTTTATAGAGCTATTCATTTGTGATTTCTTTCTGACGATCATTTTTATACTGAAATTACTATAATTATCTTAGGGTTAACCTTTGGTCTAAACAATCGCATTTACACCACATTAGCAGGTATTTAAGTAGCATTAACAGTACTAAGTGTATAATTAGGTTCAAGTGAAAATGTCACAGGAAATGACGACTTCATTGCTGCTTTGAGGTCAAGTTCATCCAGTCACAGAAATTACTATAAAAAATGAGATCAAATTCCTGTAAAAATGAACTTATTCACTTTTGTTAATTAATTACATTTAATCCATCCTTAGTTGATAACTAATTTCACCAATGGAATTAAGCTTAAGTCATTTTGCGTTTCACTGTATCTGTAGAACAACCGATAATGGCCTACTAGAAATTGAACAGTATGTTCATAAATGCATGCAGTCTAAAACAATACAAATTTTTTTTTTATATTAAAGTGCCCCTACATGGGTTATAAAAGGTTCATATTTTGGTTTTGGGAGAGTCCCAAACAACTGGCTGACAGGCCAATATGCATTTATTTTTACCTTATTTGTTGAAGGTCTCCCAAATGATTAATTCAATGACACATTTTTCCAAAATAATAACAAATTGTGCCAAGAATCAATTTTTTGAGTGTAACTTAATACACGGTTCTCTTACAGGTTTAAAGTTTTGCAAGATTTATTCATTCACTTAGAGCGGTTTTACACACTGCATGAAAAATCCTTAATAGGGGCACTTTAGCATGGTACATATCGGGCTGCATGTTTACAGATTTTCTTCGAAGTGGTTCCCAACTTGCACAGAAAACCCAGATGTGGCGACTGCAACACAATACTACAATTATTTATCGTGAAAATGTCTAGAAAATCAATTCAAATCAATTTTGAATTAGTGCATTAAAGTGGCCCTCTTCACCTGTCTCACACTAACTGCCTCTTTGACATCTCTCCGTGACACCGTAAGTGCCATAAAGACGTCTTCTCCATTTAGGACTCAATTTCCTTTACCCCAGAGGGATCATGACTTTCTTCTGAGCTATATTGTTTGGTGACCTCAGTTTGTACTGCTTATGTCAGAAGTGCTCTCATCCCTTCATGACAGGTGCAGGTTTTGTCTTGGATCCTAAATTGCACTGAACAATGTGAGGCAGTAGGTTTTCCTGTACATCTATGAAACAATAAATTATTTTTGTTGCACTTATTATGTAGATTTTTTGTTTTTATATTTACATTTTATGTGTACACTATATTGTTTGACTTATTAAAAGTAATGTTACAGGAATGCCAAGCTCAAGGAAATCAAATGCCCAAAATATAATGTCCTATGATGTCCACACATCACATTGTATCTTCAGAAAAAGATTTAGTACTACGTGCCCAGAAATATTCCTGTTGTTATATTCTATTGCTGTTGATGAAAAATACTTTTGGTCAAAGTAAAAACAATATTCAGACTTTGGAAGGTCATTCTTTGGGTGTTAATAATTCAGGCTGTCGCAGGAATAGCAGGACTGCATTATTAAGGTATAGAGAGTCAGAATTGTAGTACCTGCCACTTGATTTTCTTTTTGTAACCTACCACTGCTACTCCTGGGCTTTGCTGCTCAGATCCTTTTAAATTATCTTAGAGCATCATGGTGTACTGTTCCATCCCACAACTTAAGGAAGTCATTATTAAGTAATTACGCCATTATTTGATAGCCTTTGCCTTTAATTTGATTCACTTTAGCTTGCTGAAGCTAAAAAGAGAGCTTGTCGAGGGATCAGGGTTCTATCAGGCTGCGTTGTCTTTTTATTGGGTCAGAGAGGATCCAGTTACAAAGACACATTAGTCAGCATGAACAGAGGGATCATTTACAGGTCAAACTTACAGCGTGAGATACAGTATCTGAAACTGAGACTCTGGACTTAGTAGTTGACAAATGTTCTGGGTTCCGAAAGTAAAAAAAATCTATTTTCACAAAAAAGCAGCAGATTTTTAATTTTTTGAACTTTTTTAAAGACAGATTTTAATTGCTACAAAATAAATGATGGTATATGCTTTTGTTCAATCCATCAGTTGACTTTATTTAAACTTTTTTTAAATAACTTTTACCTGCACAAATTCTGGTGAAACACTACATTACTTTGGAATGACATTTTCACCAATACAGTCTGCATTTCAGTATGGTTGTTTACATCAGAACGTCTAGGTTACTATCGTAACCCACGTTCCCTGAAGGAGGGAACGGAGACGTTACATATGGGAACTCGCCA
>JAUMHG010000043.1:24539729-24559647 GCA_032359395.1 Enteromius anoplus | reverse complement strand
TGGCGAGTTCCCATATGTAACGTCTCCGTTCCCTCCTTCAGGGAACGTGGGTTACGATAGTAACCTAGACGTTCTGTGTTTCCCCGTTTTCACCCCCAGGACTCTTATTATAAACTTGTGTCTACACCCAGCCTATCTGTCTCCATGGTTTCTCATTAGTTGCTCCTCCTCTCTGTCTCGTTATCTTGTGTATTTAAGACCCACCTGTGTTTGTCATGTTGGCGATCGTTGCGGGTAAAAACCACTTGTAAAGCCTTCCGTGTTTCCCTGTGTTTTTCCTCGTTCTTGTTTTTCATTCTCGACCCTGCCTGCCTTGGATTTTCACTCTTGTCTCTGCCCCTTTAAATTACGTTTGCCGATCACCTGCCCACAGCCATGTATTTATTATTCTCATGTCTCTGCTTCTGATGTTCCCGTTCGCTGTTCCTCGAAACTGTTTGCCTATACTATGAGTTTTCTTAATAAATAGTCTGCACATGGATCTGTTTGTTCGCGTCAACCCTCTGCTCCGTGACACTTTGCAATATGGTAATTAAAAAAAAAAAAAAAAACTACACTTACTTTGAGGCATTGAGGCATACTAAAGTACATTTGAAAGTACTTGGTTATAATTTTAAGTGTTATACTTTATTTTAAAGTGTCCTTGTTACAATATAATTAAACATTTAAGTACTGATGTAACGCCCATTCAGGGCTCCAGCCACTTTCCCAGTCACCCTTACTCTAGTCACGATCACCAGCACCTGCCACAGCACCAATCAAGTCATCACCAGCACCTGCCACAGCTCTCATCAGCAATCAGCCACACCACATTTAAGCTCACTCTGCCACCCAGTCATGGTCCGAGCTCATACTTGCCAGCAGCGAACATTGTCATTGTGCTTTACTTACCTGTGCTCTTACCTGCTCTCTCCTTAGAACTCTCATTGAATTCCCCAGTGTTCTCCAGCGTTTCCAGGGATCCCTCGAGGTACTCCTGGATATTACGTGGTGTGCAGGGTTCGAATTACGGGGGAGCTAAGGGGAGCTCGGCTCCCCTGAAAAGGACCTGGGCTCCCCTGAAAGCCTACTTTGAGACTTGATTTAGGGGGAGCTCTAAAACACTTTTTTGTGTCGCATAAAGATTTGGATTTTCTGTACATTAAGGTTCCTGAAATAAATGATGATATTAAAAATGTGTCAATGTTGCGTATTTATTCGCTCAAACATTACTATTTCCGAAAACTATTTTCCGCTGTCTCCTGCTGTGACCATCCATGCGTGGCAAAGAAAGACTGTGTTTATTTAAGTTCCAGTTAATCAGCTATTGTCTGCATTTATGTTCCTCACCTTTATGTCTTTGGATTCCTCATCTCAGCTGTAAATAAAACACTGTAAATACTTACCACCATCTCCTGTGTATGTCCGCTTCGTTACAACTGAGTAATATTAATTAACTGCATTTACTTACTATATGGTTAGGGTTAGGATTAGGATTTGGCTTATAGCATTAATTGCATGTAATTATGCATAATTGGGTGTTATTGTGCATGCAACATGTAACAAGGTCAAAGTGTTACCATTTTAAGTGTGTTATTTGATAATATATTTAAATCTAATATTATATCAAAAGTACTAGATTGCAAAAATTGCCTTACAAAAACGTTACAATCACAATTTTAAACACAATTTTATAGCTAACATACAATTAAGCTATCAAAGCATTACATGTATTCTTTATGTATTCTTTTAAAGCATTCTATTTCCAAAAAATGTGCTTAACTTTGTTTCTCATTGAGTCAAGTGTTATAAATTTATTTTTGCTGTATTTTGCTCAGTCCCTTTTTTATTTTTTTGGCTGAACATTACTATTGATATTTCTCGTACTTAGGGTGAGTTTAAAGAAACTTCCAACCTGAAGTATTGAACTTCTTTGAATTCCTCATACTGCACAGTTTGTTCTGTGGAGCACTTTTATAGGTGATCGGGTGATCAGGCTCACGATTTTCACTTGGCTGATGATAAAACAGGCAAAACAATCCTGTAGGCTCACACTGAAAGAGGAACCTAAGACCAGAATACCACATGGGTTTGGAGGTGGACTCTGTTGACTTGTTATAGCTGCAGTCACCTGACACCCACTGAATGCCCCTACACCTACACTCAATGTTTTGTCAGGTAACTAAAATGTAAATGTGGTAATACCAAACTGATTTTATTCAGGTCAAAAGACTTATATATTTAAGACTAAATCAACCTGACCACCTTGAGTTACAAAGAGTAAAGCAAATTATAAGGGTCACGTCAGACATTTACTTCTGTAAAGGGGTTATGAAATGAAAAATATAAATGTCCTTGATGCCTTTTGCTTAAAATAAACATTGCCGACTTCAAAGACGTACCTTCAGAAGCAAAATAAAATGCAATAATGGCACATTTAACAGCATAGCAATGACCTGAAAACCTTAGTAACCACACTTAAAATCATATTGTTGTGGCAACTTTTGCAAACAGCAGTTGCGTTTTCTTCAGGAAATGTACAATCTACTTTGTTTATTTATTTATTTAGTGAATAGTTATATTTTAGTGTGTATATATATATATATATATATATATATACAATAAATCCAAGAAAACCCTGTTTTGGTGTACATGCATAAATAGACTGAAGAAAAAAATAAAAAAAATAAATAAATAATATGATTGAGAATCAGTTAAGTGTAGTAAACACATGGTTTCCGATTTAAAAGTAAACAATACATTTATCAAGATATGTTAAGAAGACTGTTTGGTTTTAAAGACGTTGTCCTGCTATGCATTTTAAGTGAGCGTGATTAAAGATGCCTTGTTATTTTTAAAACTTTCAGCACATTAGCTACAAAAAGGAACGTCTCGGCATGTAACCCTCGTTTCCTGAAGAAAAAGTCAAAACGTCTTGCCATAGTCACGTCAGAAATGACGGATGAAATTGGGATCTCGCTTTGAGAGACCAATCCACTTCGAGTGACGTTTTGACTTTTTCTATGGAAGTCAGTGGTGACCCAAAACAGCCTGGTAACAAACTTTCTTCAAAATATCTTTGTTTGTGCAGAACAACGACATTCATACAGATTTGAAACTGCTCAAGGGTGAGTAAATGATGACAGACTTTATTGGTGAACTAGTCCTTTAAATTAATGCAACTTGCAACGTAAATTGCACTGCTTGATTAAATGTCTGGAACATTTTGGATTGATTTGTTGTCAGATAATATAGGCTTATTGTAATGATTCTCCAGAGACAGTAGGATCCATTTGCGGTTACTTTTAATCAGAGTCCAGGCAGGCAGAGGTCGTAGATGCAGGCAAACAGGGCAATCAGAGGATAAACAAAGATGTGGTTGTTAAACATGCAGAATGGTCAGTGCAGGCAGAGAGAATCACAACGGTAAACAGTCCAAGATCAAACACAGGAAAAACAAACTAGAATTAAACACTCAGTAGTGATAGCACCTTCCATACTTGTGAAGTGAACTGAGGACCTCTATCGGAGACAATGTCTTCAGGTAGGCCATAGGATCTGAATACCTGCTCCATCATCACTTGTGCTGTTTCCCAAGCCATAGGAAGATTTTGTACAGGAATCAGGTTACATGCTTTAGAAAAACGATCTACAATGGTGAGCATTGTGGTATAGTGATTGGAGGATGGCAGGTCGGTGACAAAATCTACCGCTATGTGAGACCAGGGTCTTTCAGGGACTGGGAAAGGTTAGAGCAGGGCCGGCTGGGGGTTTGTCAGGAGGATTTTGTCATACAGCAGATAGTACATGACTTGACAAAGGTCTGTAGTCAGGGTTGGCCACCAGAACCGATTTGTGGTGAGTTCGATCGTGGACAGGATTCCAGGGTGACCGGCACTGGGCCCATCATGAATGAGATGCAGCAGACGTGTGCGAAGATTTTCGGGCACGTAGCTTCTGTTAGGAGGACATTCAGGTGAAGATGGATCTGTGCCTTGCATTGGTAATCTTGTGGATTATGTCCCATTGCACCGGGGCGAGTATGAGTGCAGATGGAATGATGGTCTCGGGCTTACTGTCTTGAGTGGGTTGGTCGAACTGTCCTGAAAGTGAATCAGCCTTCCCATTTTTGCTGCCTGGCTGGTAAGTGATCTTAAAATCAAATCTGGAGAAGAACAGGGACCAACGTGCTTGTCGTGAGTTCAATCTTTTGGCTGTGCGTAGATATTCCAGGTTGCGATGGTTGGTTAAGACTAGAAATGGTTCCTTGGCCCCCTCTAGCCAGTGTTGCCACTCCTCTAAAGCTGCCTTTATGGCTAGAAGCTCCCGATCTCCTACAACATAATTTCGTTCAACTGAGGTAAGCTTTCTGGAGTAATAGGCACAGGGAAAGAGCTTAGTTGGATTTCCATGACGTTGTGAGAGGATGGCGCTGATGCCCGTTTTTGATGCGTTTACTTCCACTGTAAACTGTAATTCAGGATCTAGATGACGAAGGATAGGGGCTGTGGTGAACCGTGATTTAAGTTTAGCGTAAAGTTGATGTTCAATGGGTCTTTGGAGGACAACCAGGACATTGTGGATGTGTGATTCATAGTTCTCTGAGTATATCAGGATATCATCTATGTATACAATTACAAATTTGTTCAGCATGTCGTGGAAAATTTTATTGACCAGAGACTGAAACACTGAGGGACTGTTTGATAGACCAAAAGGCATTACCAGATATTTGTAGTGCCCTGTCGTGGTAGAAAAGGCAGTATTCCACTCGTCACCCTCCTGGATCCGGACCAGGTTGTAGGCACTTCGTAGGTCTAATTTGGTGAAGACACATGCCCTTCGGAGCTGTTCTGGGGCAGCAGGTACGAGTGGGAGTGGATATCTGAACTTGACTGTCATTTTGTTGAGTGCTCGGTAGTTAATACAAGGCCACTCTGAGGTCTTGATATGGGGCATGAAGTGTGGACAGTTCAGGAGTCTCCTTCGGGGTGAGTTTGATGTTGTTAATGGCCTTGATGGCTTTGGTAAGACAGTGCTCTTGACAGGTGGTGGACCATTTGGTGATATGGTGCTCCTTCCAGGAAATGACGGACAATAGGCTCTATGATGTCCAGGTAATCCACAATATAAGCACAGATTGTTATAGAGTCTCCTCTCATGCTCCTCTAGGGTAATATGGGTGGCTCCGATCTGCATAGGCTCAACCAGGCTTGCACGGGGTAGTTAAGGAGGTAGAGCTGGAGTGTGGCACCCTCGTCTGGAGCAGAGGAGGTGATCGGTGCGGATGGCCAAGTCCATGTATTGTTCCAGCGTTTTGTCCTCGTCACAGCAAGCAAGTTCGCAAGCGAGGATCACTATTCCATTTCAGGAAGTGCAAGCCGGGCTGAGCAGTGATGGTGTCTGTGGAGCAGTGGGCGGAGCTGGTGGCTCAAAGTGACGGCTTTGGGCAGCGGTGGCTGTAGTCAGGGCTTGTGCAGAGCAAACCAGTTCCTCTGTAAGTGAGGTGAGCTTCTGGAATTGTGCTTAATGAGAAGAGAGAATAGCAGCTTGACGGCTAACCTCACTCACCACCTGATAGACTGCCGCTGGATCCAGTGGCAACAAAGTCTTTTGTTATGATTTTCCAGAGACAGTAGGATCCATTTGCAGTTTCTTTTAATCAGAGTCCAGGCAGGAAGAGTTCGTAGATACAGGCAAACAGGGCAATCAGAGGATAAACTAAGACATGGCCGTTAATCAGGTGGAATGGTCAGGGCAGGCAGAGAGAATCAGTCCAAGATCAAACACGAGAAAAACAAAGTAGAATTAAATGCTCAGTAGTGATAGCCGGGGCAAATCAAGACTTTGCGTCTGTCCTTTACAAAGTCCACGCTTAAATAGCGTAGATAATTTGCAACACCTGTGAGCGATCGGGCCAAGGCACGTGGGTTAAAAGAGTCCAAATAGGAACGTTAAAACTCTGGGGTTGGTTCCTGCTGCTGATGTCCGAAGAGAGCCATGTGCGGCTTGTGACACTTATGTTGTTCTAACTATCGGCTTATATATTTACATTTTTGCTTTAAAGCTTCACATTAGATTATAAGTAGTTGCAATACATTAGCTGTTTTAGATGTTGTAACTAGTGCTTAAATGTTGCTTAAAATGTTGTTAAATGTTATAGCGTTGTCTAGTTTGTATCTCATTCATTTGAAGCTATTTAAAGTACCACTATTATTGTCCCTGTAGAATCAAACATTATATGCTCATATGTTTATGGGCTTTATTTAATGAGATAAAATCTCATTATAATAGTCTTCAGACTATACCCATGGGGTGGATATAAAATAAAAGCTTACCGTGGGTCTTTATTCCTCCTACTCTTGCATGATAATGCTTTTGCTGAAAGCAGCAGTGCTCTGAAAGAATAGCCAATGAATCTTAAAAATTCATAAAAAATACTTATTTGCTTTCTTTGGCCACACACATAAACATTATTATTCTGTAATCAGACTAAAATAAGATTAGAAAGGTGTGGAAAATGTCACTCTCAAATCTAATTAATTTGACAAATTGTATTCATAAATATGTTAATAATTTAACAGAGAAGCTATACTGATGTTGGGTTACATACAATTACTGTTGCTTATAAGTTTGCATTGTTTACTTGAGCTTGGCTTGTACAAATAACGATTTCCTCCACCTCACTTCCTAAGAGCCAGATTCCTGTTTGTCACAAAAACAAGGACCCCGTGTTGAACAGTGTTTTGATAAAACTTGCATTTTAGTTCAGTATCTAAAGCTTTTTTCTTTTAAATATGTGTATCTGAAATGTTGATATAGTTCCTTATATTCCTATATGTATCAGCTAGAGCAAAGCACAACAAATTTACAACTTATTCTGTGTAAATTAATGTTAAGAATAAAGCCTGCTGTAAAATAAAGACATTTTCAACTTGGAATTTGAAACTACAACAAAATGTATTGTTTAATCAAAGTTCAGAATTTATTCATTTACTTTGTTCAAAACAATTATAATGCCATTCCTGCAGTGTTGTTTAATTCCTGAACAAATCAAAATTTTATTTTAATGAAGTGAAGATGAGTGAATAATTCAGCGACTGATATGTGTTGCCACCTAACTGGAGAAATAATGTGCGGACTCAATGTCTGTTGACTCTATCACAAATTATTTGCCATGAAATTTTGACTTAATATTTGCATGCAATTGACATAAAAATCACTTTCGTTGGCATTTATTTTAATGAAAATGTTCAGCAGGCTCCTTCTGACCCATATGATTGTGCTGATAACCACTGATAACGCCCATTCAATCAAGTGATAACATCCGAAGCACACAAGCATGGTATACATCTGTGTTGAAAAATAGTAAGTTAAATATATATCCATGAATCACAATACAAAGCTTTATTAGTACAAGAGAACTATATTGTATCTGTTCAAATGCGTTGCTAATTTTTAGACATTCAAGTCATCATGCTGCTATAGAAACAAGTAGATAAGTGGCAAAGAGAACCTGTAATAATTGTACAGTAATTTACCATTTTTTTAATATAAAAGAAAAGTGTTTTAAAGTGATAGTTCACCCCCAAAATTGTATCTTTTAATCGTTATGGATAGCCAGTGGTATGTCATCAGTATCCCTGACTTATAGATTATACCCCCATACTACATGTATGTGTAATGATGGGAGCGGAGGCGTGCGGATCTATGTGCAAGCTTTTTATTCCCAGTCGAACAGGCAGGGTCAAACAACAGAAAACAGAGCAAGCTTAAACAATCCAGAAATGAAAACGGAAATCCAGGCAAAGTTTTGGGCAGGCAAGGCAGCTAACAATCAAACAAACCAAGAAAACAGTCCAAAATGAAACATGGGAAAATAAACACATAGAACGCTCAGAAACTGATCACTGGGGGAAACACTGGGGAAACAAGACCTCGCCACAACAGGATCCAGCAGCTTCGGCCATAGACGGTTGCCAGGTACTGGCCGAGTCAGATGGCTCATCTTCGTAAGATGGATGCAGCCAGTGTCAGCGTACGAGATGACCGCCAGTGCCCAATATGGCTGTCAACCAGGGCTTGACATTGGCACCCGCCCACCCGCCAAATGCGGGTAAAATTCAGTTGTGGCGGGTAAAAACTTTAGTCTCACTAGCCACTTTGGCGGGTAGTTTATTCTTTGGTATGACAATATATTTTTGTAATTTTCTCTAAAGGCATCTGATATAAAAAATGCATTGCAACGTTATATTACATGCATAAAACTCCCATGAGCACCTTGTTTAGCAACTTGTTTAGAACGTGCATTAACGTCTCTGTTAGCAGTGATAACCTGGCGACAACATGTCTGACTCGTGAACGAACTGTTTTTTAAGTCTGACATTTTTATACTATTTTTATATTTGTACTTACAGTTGTTTTTATGTATTTATTGATTTTGAGACTTTTTATCAGAACGGTCGAATTATTATTAACTAGAATGAATTTGTCAAAACTGTTCTCAACATCAAAAATTTGTCCCTTTTAGACAAATCCGAATGCTAAACAGGGCATGGCATTAACACAATATTATACATTAAGCAACATTACTTTTTATTAAACAACTGTAGGAAGGCGTTCGGGAATGTCAACAGATGACAGAATCAGTGCACACGGGGCACATTCGCGCTGATGTGACCTAGCCCGACCCGAACCCGAGCATCCTTTCTAAATATCTGTCCGAACTCGCCCGGCCCGTTGGGCTCGGGTCGGGGATCCATCCTCTAGTCTGAACAAATCGTTTGTAGGCTTCAATGACTGATTTTTTAAAATAGGCACTTGCTCTCACCTACTGGCGGTTTACTTTCAAAGTAGGCTACTTTCATCTATTTTCCATGATCTCATATATATGTATACACTACATGTATATTAAAACACCAAACTCAACATTATGCTGTTATAAGTTTGCCTGCAAGTGTAAGCATTCATGCTATATTTTGGCTACAAATAACAGTCATAAATGCATCTGAATGCTGCTTCTGTTTCTTCTGCAGTGGAATGATCAATTTTGTGGATGTGTGTGATTTCATATGATTGGTAACATTGGTAACATTTCATATGATTGGTAACATTATCTTATTAAATAAGATATAAGATATATTAAAATAGGTCAAATGACTTTGAAATATTTGTATGCATTATTAAGCCATATAAAATGTAATTTCCTAACAAGAAAATTGTGGAAAAGCAGTGAAAATGGCTGTAACCCTGAGCCGCTGCAGAAGCCCCCAACAAAGAGCCACAGTCCAAGATAACTAACAGGAGACAAAACACAGGTAGAAACGCTCAGAATTGACTCACAGGGAAAATACTGGGGAAACAAGACCTCACTGTGAGTTTGTGAATGAACCTGGCTTTTTTAAAGGAGGGAAGGGGTGCGTTGATGAGGATCAGGTGCTGGGGAGTGTGTGTGTGTAATCAGTAAGTGGGCGTGGTGATGAGGTGCAGGTGTGTGTGATCAGTCTCAGCCTGGGAAATGTCCATTGTCCATTGCTAAGTCCGAAATCACATACTGCTTAAGTAGGTCCTACCTTTAAAATCAAACGTACTACCCAACCGTTAAAAAGTATGTTCTATATAGTATGAATGTGGGTAGTATGCATGGAATTCTGACGTACTACATCCGCCATATTGATGTTGTCACGTATCACGCTTCGTCACAACGGCGCGAAAATGTAAACTTTCGTCAAAGTCATCCGTTTATTTAGATTCTGTTAAACAAGTGTGATTTAATCACAATAAACAACTTTTTTTCCCTGAGGTACTTACATTTGAAATGAGCCGCGTCTTTTTATATGACGCCTCCTCTCTCTGAGCCTCATGGGATAAGAAAGTGTCCATGGTATGCCTACTACAGAATTCAGGTACTTCTCGCCTACTGAATTTCGAATGCTATGAATTCGGACATACTATTCGCCTTGCATATTATTTTTCATGTACTATATAGCAGGGAAATATGCGATTTCGAACGCAGCAGATGAGTGGAGGTCAGTTCTGGCTGGAGTGCCCTCTGGTGGACACAACAAGGTATTCCAGCTGGATAACATAACACTATGGATTTCAGTGGCTACAACAGTTTACTTACCAACACTCACCAAAATATCTTCTTTTGTGTTCAACAGCAGAAAGAAATTCATACAGGTTAATTTTTGGTTAAACTATCCATTTAATGGTGAAAGAGTGCAAGGTAAGATGCAAGTAGCTAAACATCTATTATTTGACAACTGTTTCACAATGTTAACCAACCAACGTGCCTGTTTCTGCCTTGCTTCGTATCAGTTGTTACCGAAGAAACAGCTCGTTTCTACAGTTTGGGAAGGTTTAGGGTTAGTAGAATAAGTTGACATGTACTTGCAAAGTTTCTGATAGTCAGTATGTAGTATGTTGTGGACCCATCAAAATAAGGTGTTAGGAGATAATAAGCAGACAGTCTACTAATACTCTAATGACTGCTAGAAATACCTACAGTTTTATTTAAAGTTATTATGAATGTTATTACATAATTTGCAACCTTACAACTTCTGTTTACATGAGGGTATTGGCACAAACTCTTCATTTCTAAGTGGTTAAACTGGTGCTTTGCTACAGCCTTTAAATGCAATGTGTTCTTTTTTTTTTTTTTTTCTTTGTTCAAGTCATGTTTGCCTTTATGAAAAAAGACATTTTTTAATGAAACAGTGGGAGTCTCTGCAGTTATAAAGCACCTCCTTACTGTTACTGGATCATTGTGTAATTGGTCCCATAGATTGCAGCTCATCTCATTGGTCAACAGGCTCAGGATCAAACCACACACATACTCGCGCACCTTCGCTCTCCTTCCTACACTCCTGCTTGCCGCTGCAGATGGAGTACGCGGCGCTTCGTGTAGGAACAAGACGATAGTTGCCCATTTCAAGTCGCTGGAATCTGTCAGAGCTAAACAGAATGAAGCGTGGACTGTAGTGTTTTCGTCAGGCGCGTTATTCTCCATCGGAGTACATGCAGAGTTGAGGACAGGCGCACTTGTCCGCTGTGGATCGGACTCTATATGGAGGGATGTCGGAATGGCTTGCACCAGAAGAACCAAAACTTTGGTGTCTACGTGTGTGATACTAAGTGGCATGACCAACATAGTGTGTCTTTTGTACGTCGGATGGGTGACTAATTACATCGCAAATGTGTACATCAAAGTGCCGATGCCTGTCCCAGCCAAAAAGTTGGAAGGCGACAGGAAAGGAGAAACTCTGCGGATTATAGAGCGACTGGATCGGCTGGAGAATGTAGTTAATCAGCACATACAAGGTAAGACTAATGTCTGTTTAATAACTCTGTGTAAGCGTGTTACGTTAGAGAGCACGTTTACGCAGTAAAATTATGAAAAATAGAGCTGCAAACCAGAAATTCAGTGTGCCAAAAATGATTGTTATGCCACTTGTCATGAAAATAGTATAAAATGGATAAAATAAACGTATTTGTTAACAAATGGTGAGTTTAAGGGGTGCTTAAATAAACATTAACATTATAATGAATAAGATAATTATAATAAGATAATAGAATTATCATTCATATGATTTTTTTTTCTTACAGTAACTTGGTTAACAAGGTTTATTTCGAGGTTGATGCAGTCAACAGTGAAAATAAATAAATAAATAAATAAATAAATAAAGCTAACAATTAAATAGGCTATATAATTAGACACTCAGGCCAAAGTGCTCACCAATAAACACTATATGCTGTCCCATATCCCTTTCATAAATAATTTTCCTATGAGAAAATGAAATACAGCTAAAAAAATATTATTATGCAGCTAATGATATTTTATTGCTGATGCAGAGGCACAAATTGTTGCATTTACATAGGAAAGAAAAACCTTTCATTGTAAATGCAGCTAAGTTACTACCTTCACAATGACTTACCACGGTAACCACAGTTATATGCAAAAGCAAAGCTAAATGCATTGAAATTATTGCACTAAAAAACCCCATCTATATAGAAGCTTTTGTTTAATTGTCATAGTTTTCATCAAAATACTGTAGTAATGTTATATTAGCCGGCAGTGCCATCGCAAAAATAAGTGGCATACAAAATTCGAAATATGTAAACACAATATATTATACTACTCCGTGTTTTGTTGTCGTGACGGTAGCTATAGTAACTTTTCGGTTGACACCTTGGTTACCATGGTAAATTTTTGTCTGGACTGTGGACAAACATGACCTGGGGTGAGAGAAATATCAGTCTGTTGTGGGGAGTATCTTCCACTTAAGTGCTACACAGAAAAATCTATAGAGTTTCAGCATCATGGCCTGAATACCAATAGTACATTTGTCCTGTCCTGTTTGAATCAGGTTGATTTGCACCTTGCCTTATTGTTAATGACACTTTTATGCAGGTGTGACCTCCAATTTGCGATCTGGCAGATTCACAAAGACCATTGATGATTGCAAACTCCTCTTCTTCCCTCTTTGGGGACTCTTGTTTAATGAACTTGGCACTGGCTGAACATTAATTATGAAAAGTGGCTGATTGCTTCTATCTGTGCAGGTAGTTCAGATCTTTCAGCACTACTTACTGTAGAACACATTTCTGGCTTTTCCGTCATAATTTATGTAAAAAATAAAAAATAAAAGTTCTTAAAGAGCTTTAAATCTCCTTGGAACATTTCCATTGCACAAAAGGTTCTTCATAGTGGGATTATTTAGATTGTTTAAATATTAAAGCTTCTTCTGTGGAATCACTGTCTGATTTTCTTTATTTTTAAGACCGTATAATTTAATGCATTTCAGTTGCATTAAAGTGTGGTTGGTTGTGAATATATTGAGTGTTCACTTTCACTGAAATGCATCTGCCAAACAGTATGCAACAATAAAGCGTTTGTAGTTTCTCACTGTTGCGCAAGCTTTATTCCAGGTTGGTTTTCTGCTTCTTCGGAAAGCACTAATTTGTTGCAGAACGGAAAACACAAGCAATTTGCTGTTCTCTTTCTGGTTTATTACTCTACAACAGCATGCGCAACATGATTTGCCTGCTTCGCTGAATATCGTAATACAAATTTCTCTCTCAAAAGTCTTTAATGTAATTTTATTAATGGCCTCCTTTTGTGGTTTGTTATAAAAGACACACTTCATTGTTCCCAACATGAATTCTCGTAGATACTAACTGGATGTATGTTGATGTACTGTATGGGAAGCAGACAGCCAGAGTAGTGCTCAGACCGAATCAAGGGCGCAAACAAACCTCACTGAGCTGAGAGGCAGCTACAGATGATTACTTGAGCAAACATTCCCGAGCTGCAGCCTCAGACACGTTGTGCTGTTTGGCAACGGCTGTGGGCTTCAGGAATGGACTTGGAGAGTATGTAAGGGAGCATTTTTTAGGTACGACGCATGATTTTATTTTTACTGCATGGCAGGGATTAAGTTTATCTGAGATAAGTTGATCTTTGTAGTTTGGCAATTTTTTAATGTTATATAGTAGGTTCAGTGCAATTATTGCAGATGCTGTGAGTTGAGATTTAATGTTGATTATATAAAAAAATTATTCTGATTTGGTACTTAATAAGTAAAACCTAAAAATGACTTTAAAAATGGCAAGGACTACCTACATTTGTACAGAAAAGTAATGTTAGTGCTTTCATAAAATAATAAACTACATCTTTCTGCTTTTAAGTCAACTGGCCACACTGACTTACATAGTAAGTTCCTAAGTGTGACCTCAGTGTTTGCTGAAATCTTTGCTGATGAATCCTTTCTGTGAGATTCAACATTATGCCACAATGCTTTTGATTAAACTTAACTTTTACTGAACACAGAATATTTCTCAAAAGAAATGGTCCACCCAAAAATGAAAAATGAATGTCCAAAATACCTGTCCAAAATACCAGTCCATAGTTTTTGATAAAGCTTCTCCAGTGGACAAATATCAAATCCCTGTTGTCTAGAGACATATTTTTAAACAGTTTTGGACTGCTTTCGCTTATAAACAGTGCTTGATCTGAGCATATTTCTCTCCTGATTAAGATTAACTTCATTTTTCACTGCAGAAAGCAATATTGTGGACTACATGCATTTTAGCCAAAAGCAAGTGAAACACACACGCGCACATGTCCTAATGATGGATTTGTTTCTTACAAACACCCAGCTTTTCACTTCATAAAACATTCACAAAACACCAAACACTGTAATGTTTTTTTATCAGCTGTTTGGAGTTTTATTCTGACTGCACCCATTCACTGCAGATGATCTATTGATGAGCAAGCGATGCAATGTAAAATTTCTCCGAACCTGTTCTGGTGATGAAACAAAGTCTACAAGTTGACTGACCTGAGGTGCACACCTTTTCAGCAATTTTTTATTTTTTGGGGGGGGGGGTGAACTGTTCCTTTAAGTACATTAATTTCCCAAAGGCAGAAGGACAGTAGAACACTTTTAAGAGGTAACTCTGTACAGTTACTGATACAGTGCTGACCACAAGGTTGTTCTAAACTTCGCCATGGCAGACTTTACACTCCCTCTCTCTCTGTAGCATACAAGTGTTTTCCAGAATGAATGATTTATGTGGAAGAGGTACATGCCAGCTGTGGCTCTACCACCTGGTACAAACAGCCTGGAGGATGGCCTGCCTGATCTCCCTGTCATCCTCAACTTGATAAAAATGCAGCACGCTTCAGCACAGCGGCTCTTTAGCGCTGTAGTAGATTTTGAGCTGAAAGCCAAAGCGAAAGAACAACAGAATCACTTAGTCCCTCTTTCAATTGTGTAGTTACAGTGTGTAGAGGAGCAAAGTGAAGCGAACAGATTCTCAGCTCATAACATTCTGTTTATCTGCACTCATACCATTTGCATTTAGCTTTTATGCCAAGTGCTGCGCCGTGTGCAAAAACAAATCAAGAGAATAGCATTTCATGAAATTCATACAATTCTGTGACTAAAAAGGCAGGAATAGGAATTTCTGTTGTAAAATAGAAATGTAATGTTTTTAGATCCCACTGTTGATTATGACAAACACAGTTTTCTTTAAAAAAAGATCAGAAAAAGATATGTTTTCTAACTGTGAGGTTGAAGTCAATATGAAATTCCACGATGTGACATGTTTTGTGAAAAAAAAAAAAAATGCAGAGCAAACCATGGATTTTATCGACTGGGAATTGATTGATTTTATTAATCTATTTGGGGGGGGGTCACGTGACAAACCATGTCATAGATTGAACTTTTCCAGCTTTTATTCACATTGGGATGGAATATATTATATATTTTTAGTAGTTATGTCAACGTATTTTATTAGCAAGTATAACAACTTCAACACCAAGAACAATTCCTACCATATTTGTACTTGGCAATTAAATGCTAGTCCAATTGTTTAGCAGTTTTGTTGGCTAGCTTTATGAATTCCCACCATTGTTTATTCATTGTTTCATATTTCCAGTTCATCTGCACTGAATTTAAGCGCATGAACTCAATGAAGAGAATGTGTCGAACTATGTGTCTAATTATTTATGATATAAGCAACTGCCTAAACATACCTGCTACATCAATTAGAAGTAGTAATAGGATTTTACATCTAGGATGATTTGTGTGGTTATCAGAAACACCTTTCTAAAATAACATGTTTTTTTTTTACTTTTAAAGAAACTGAGATGAATTAACTATACAAACTGAAACTCGTACAATTTGCTTGTAAAAAAAAATAAATGCCTCGTTGCAACAGACACAAGTGCCAGCAGAAAAGCTGGAGGTCTCGTTGGAACTTATTTGAGTTCAGTTGAGATGTGATGGTAATGACAAGCAGCCTAGTGCTAGTCTTTGTCTGTCTTTATTCAAATTTGGCATATGAATATTTATGCAGCCAATATTAATATTCAGGTTAATGTAAAAGTACAAAATCTACAGATGCCGAGAAATGTACATTTTTATCTTATGCTTATTAGGTGTATTTTAAAGAACGGCTTATTTATTAACATTACCTAACTGCTGTGTAGGAATGTATGTTATGGAAAGGTTTGATGGCAGCGTGATCAGAGAAGAGGCAAGCGGATGACACCGTCTCCGAGGACTGCGTTTGCTTTTTTGAGAAGCTGTGATTTCTCATTTCCTCTCATCCTCCGCTCCCTATGAGTCTCCTCTAATAAGCAGCGGGTCGGGGTTAATTACCTCGACAGAAAGGCACGGAAAAGCAGCCGAGATGTTGTACTTGGCACCCCTTTGAAGAGATTTGAACTTTTTTAAGTTGCCTTCGACTGCCCTTTTGACTGACAGATGGCTGTGCGAGTGAATAGCCTCGGCAGGGCTGATTTATGGCTGTGCTGGAGGGTTTATCCTGTGATAATCACAATGAGCTCTGTTAAACAAAGACACGGCAAAGCCTCTGATCCAGAAAGACAGGCTATTAATCAGTACAGCTCACACTCCACACGTAGGTGCTTGAATTTATAGTGCTTTAACGCGCTTGGCATTCGAAAATACTAGTAAATTAGGTAGTAACTGGGTTTTGTATTGTGGTCTCTCAGTGTGTTTTGTAATCCTGTAATGTAGCATGATGAAGTACCACAGTCTTGTTCAATCTAATAAGGTGTCACTGTCCCTCCTGGATGCCCCGATCTGGGAGCCCACTGTATGGTGTTTGTTTGGTGGACTCAGCAGGCATTTGTGCTCTATCTTACGCAATTTGAAAACATTCCTTCAGCCCTACATGGTTCCCTTCTTGGACATGGTGCCCTTGAATGCATTTCCAAATGCCCATATGGTAAATCTGTCCTTGTCAAATGAATCAGTGTCAGAGGCAAAATATTTTAAATCTCAATTTCTTCTGAAATATCCCCAAGTACCATTCGATTTTTTAAAGGGGTCATCGGATGCCAATTTTCCACAAGTTGATATGATTCTTTAGGGTCTTAATGAAACGTCTATAACGTACTTTGGTTAAAATTTCTCAATAGTAGTGTAAAAACACCTTCTTTACCCTGTCAAAATCAGCTCTGCTTTCATCAAGCCATTCTAGTCCATGTTGCTTTAAATGTTGATGATCTCTGCTGACCCCGCCCCCCTCTTTCCTGTGGTGATGAGCAGACTTTAAACTTCAGTAGTGAAACTGGCTAACTAGCACATTATAAGGAAAGGATTTGCAAAGATTTCTTAAAAAAATCTTTATACTCACTTCTGTAGATGAAGCTGGATCACAAAAGAATCGCACTAACATAGACATGCTTATTTAGGGAACAACGCATTCACTTAAAAGTGAAAGTACAGTAACGTTAATCCTCTGCGCCTTCAGCAGCTCACGTCAGGAGTAATTATAATATCCAACAACAAAACACTTCAAATCGCTTAATCTGAGACATCTGGCATTCCCCTGCATTGGAGTCGAAACAATGACAATCTGATGCCAGCTCACTCAAGGCATTGTCAATCAACTATCGTGGGAGAACGGCCTGATTTGAGAAAGAGGATTTTAAAATAGGAATTAAAAAAAAACACTGGGTGGATTTTTATCATCATACTGTAGGAAGAATGTGTACATACACTCCTAACAAAACAACTAATAACTTGTAACGTGAAATTTAGATTTAAATTGATGCTTATACATCTTAATTGTGCTGCTTATTTCCTGTATTATTAGTAAATCATCACCTTATAATAGGTCAAAAATAATATAAGTGCATTACTAATTAATAAAACCTTAAGGCGAAACTATTGTTTTTTCATGCACTGGCCAGTTTAAAGATTTTAGTCACTTAAGCTTTTAGACTATTGAGTCTCAAACTATATATATATATATATATATATATAAATATATCTTTAAAACATTTTTTTAATCACTTCAGTAGCATTTACATAAACACACCATACACTTTCTTTCTATTTCTATCTATATTCTGAAGGTTTTTACTGGGGGTTTGCAATTATAGAATTTGCCTGATACTGGTATTTTATATTTTATTCCTGAAAACATGGAACAATGCATTTTTGGCTTTTGGCAGTATTTTCTGATTGTGGAATGATAAAATGAGATCCAAATTCCCCTCTATTAAAACTTGTAACTTTAATATGTCAGAATGTTTTAACTTGGCTTTAAACTTGTTTTGATTTCTGTTCTCAGGATTTATGGAAATGAGTACATATTTAATTAGATAGTGCCTCATTTGAATATTTCAACATAACATTTCAAAAAAACTTGTAGCATAAAACAATTACTTTGATTTACTGTGATTAATCACCTGGGGAAAGTATGCTGCTATGTATTAGTAAAAATAATATTATATTCAGCTGTTGTGTTTTGCTCTAATATTTAATTCTGTAAGCTGTAAATTGCCTTGTATAAACTGTGAAGTTGTTAAAACTGTACATTTACTTTGCATTATATGCATGATAAAGACAAACAACAATAGCCCGCGTACTGTACATCTAATATAATCAGAAGCCTCTCCTGATTGTAATTGTGTGTTAGAGTGACACATTAAGACTTCATGAATGGAATTGTTTGCTTCATTTCCTCTGCAAGTGTTCATTGCCTCGAACTTTGCAGCGAAAATCAAACCAACCGTTTTATCCAGCTGATCTGTTACCCTTTTAAAACTGGTCATTCAGAGGTATAAGCCCTAAATGGGTCATAACTATCGCAGTAATGCTGTTCAGATTTGAGTGTATTGTGCAAGACAAATGCTTTTAGCCTGCCAGCTTGTCTTCTTGATTGAGTTCTATAAAAACACACTACAGTACATTCCTTGTGTTCATTCTTAGGGCACAATGAAGGTTATGCTGCAGTATTTCAAAAGCTTTCAAGCTGAGATGATTTGGATAGGTTGGAATTAAAGCAGCACAATGCAAATACCTACTTGTTTGGTGCAGTGCATGTGATTTTCTTGGAATAAACAATTTGGCCTATCTACAAAAAAACAGGACGGGGTAAACATACCTTGATGTAAACAAAAATCAAAATTTGCATTAATTATAGCGCTCTAAAGCATTTGGATTTGCATGTCTGTTCAACCCAGATTTAACACAGTCGTGTGGACTAAAAAAAAAAAAAAAAAATCCGGTTCATTAAATATTTATCCCTGTGCAAAGACGTATGCTTGGAAAGCTTAAAGAGAGTCACAACATGCTATCACCGAAGTCAACCTTATTTTGCAATGTCGACTGTATCCCTAATAGAGAAAGTAACCTGCTGATATCAAGGTCCGCCACACTGCGAAAAAACGCACAAGTGCAAATTTTCTTATTTAGGAATTTGTACCCGAACTCCCAAAGGAGCAGAAGGAACAGTTGGCATGCTGTTGCAAATTGAGGTCATGTTTCACTATATAGCACAGTCACCGCCTGCCTTTGAGATCGCTTTGAGGAAACGCATCATAACTATAAATATTTTGCCTGTCATAGCACTGGGACAAACGACAAAAGTTGGTTTATCAGAATCAAGCAGGCTTTTTTTTTTGGGCTCACTGTTCCCCTTAAAAGGAAAGTCACTGCAGATCGATAAAGAATTGTTCTGAGTGAGGTCTGCACTCTAAGTAATATTTAGTGAATTTAAGCAGGGGATAAAATAGGGGAAACTTTTTCAGTGTAAACAAAATACTTTTATTCAGTAGTTAAAACAGTAAAGCCTTTATAATGTCACAAAAATTAACCTACTCGTTTGAACTTTCTATGAATCAAAGAATCCTAAATAATTGCGAAGATTCCGCAAAAATGTTAAGCAGCAAAAACTGTTGTTAACTCAAAAATAAAAATTAACTAAGATTAATAAATTAACTATTGTAGTTAACTAATGTTAATTATTAAACCTTTCTGTAAAGTGTTACCAGTATTATTAATAAATGAGCACCAATAATTGATAAAAATCAAGAAAATTGTTGTAAGGCGGCGCTCTGTGGCTCTGTCCGACCGTCATCAGCGGGAACCATCCCCGGAGTATTAGTTCCCACCCG
>JAUMHG010000043.1:24523625-24538635 GCA_032359395.1 Enteromius anoplus | reverse complement strand
ATATGTGTCATGTTCAATACAGCAGCATCTTGGAGATCTCTAATCAGTTTAATAGCAGAAGGTATATCTTCACGACAGAAACAGTCGTGCGTACTGTAGCTAGTTCGTTTCCAAAACAATGCATCGTACTACAGTATGGTGGTTTGTCAGCGAGTTACATCGTTGTTCGGGAAACGCTCCCCTGCTCGGCTGTTCACTGAACCCTGTCTCCTCCACATCAAGAATAGACCCATTACTGCTGATTGGCTACAAGTTTGTTTTGCTAAAAGGCCCAAATCTTTTTCTAAAGCATTTTTGAAAAATTATATACCTTGCCTTTAAATGTCATATTTTACTGTGGTCCCTTTTTTTTAATTAAATCTAGCAGCTGTGTGTAATCGTGACTTTATCAGGGCTTAGGGGTGTTGTTAGGCATGACGCACAGCATCTAAAACCACCTTAACCCAGAAAAATCACTGTATGGTAAGGCTTGGTCATAAACAGCTTATTTCTTAAATTTTTTTAATTTCCAGTTGTATTATACACCTTTTTATAATTTTCTTTTACATTTTCTTTTACAAGCAAAAGGATTAGGAGGGAATGTTTTCCATGTTTTCTGTTTCTTATTTTAGCAAGAAAGAATAAGAGGCGAGGAGCTGCAGATGATGCCTGTGATTCAGACAGCCACAGACTCGCTTTCTGTCCTCACCACTCTTGAATTTGTGATTCTAATTAGAAGCAATGGGATGTAATTAGTCATTAATTAAGACAGAGCCAAGCGGAGCGCAGTATCTCTGAGTAAGCACAGCTAAAGCAAGTCAGTCACTCTCTGAACTTAAGAGAAATACGCTTGGAAAGAGCTCACTGTCTTTTCCAAGGGTTCATGCAGCGCTATTCACCGCTGTGCAGCTGGAAGGGAAGACATGCTCTTGATACAGTTATGCTTGATTATCAGCTTGTCTCATCTTTTTATTTTTAGCTAGGGATTTATAGATAATAACTGATTAACACTTATCTGAATGCCACCCAAATGTGTTTTTTTTTATCGCCTGCGCTTTAAGCTTTATTATCATGTTGCTACAATAATACTGAAGAATTAATCTATCTATCTATTTATCTATTTATCTATCTATGTCTGTTTGTTCTACCAATGTTCTGTCATTTTATTTATGGATCATTCTATCCGTCTATATGTCTTTATTATCATTCAATTTATCTCTCATTGTGTTTATGTTTTAAAGACTCCCTGTATTGAAAATCAAGATTTAACCTGCAAGGCATTGATTTTGAATTTTGGTCAAAGTTTGTATTTACAACATATTTTTGCTATGTTGGGTAATATAGCCAATCACAGACATATCTGTTGATTTAATGAATAAAATGTAAAACCAAATTAATTTAAATTGGTCAGAATCCACCGCTAATAGAGTTTTGTTCAGTGCTGAGTTTAACACTTTAGTATAGGGACTAATTTTCAACCAGTTGTTTATTAACATTATTGTTATTAAAATATAACCTGTTTATTAATACTTATTAGCACATGTTCATATTTTACGTGCTTAATCCTGCTCAGCACCTAAACCTTAACAACTATCTTACTAATTATTAATATGCAGAAAATCTGTATTTTATTGAGGCAAAAGTAATAGTTAATGGTTTGTTAATAGCGATAATTGGACTACTTAAAATAAAGCTCTGCACACTCGTGATTCATCTCGTTATAACAAAAAAGGTGTAGACGATTTAAGTAAGGGAACAATTGTGCATTGTAGATCCTCACTGATTATAACAGAATGAGATCACGATGAACCTAGATGAGTGACAGCTTTTCAGTGATTATAAGGGGAGCGTGCTTTCTAGGCTATAATCCATTCAGAATTTGAATGCATTCACTCATGGATTCATTCTTGCAACTGCAATGAATAACATTAATGCAAGATTGTCACTGCCATTGTGTAGCATTTACTACAGCATGTACTTCTGCTAACTGAGTAAAAGTGGAGCCGGTCCAGGCTGGTCAGATTGAGTAGAGGCGGAGACTAATTTGCATATTCATAGGTCTGCAAATACTGAATGAGGTAAGGGTGTAGAGTTACATTCAAGTCATTTTAAGTGATAAAGAAATTATTTTCATGGGAAAAGTTTAAATAAGAGATACAATTATTGACTGCAGATGGAAATTAAATAGGTTTTTCATGGTCACCATACATATTGACATTGACACCAATTGCTTTCCTTGTTCACAGACTGCTTTTTCGGAATAGTCATCATTTGCTCAGCCACGGGATATTCCATCTGTAAGACTTTCTTTCTTCCGTGTCAAACATGAAGAGAAACTTTGTTATTTAATTAAAGTAAATGGGGATCTGGGAAACCCCGTAATGACAACAAACGCACCATGACTTTTGTATGTATTGCAACTTTGTGCACTATCCCTTTCAAGCAGTCTTTTGTGCATTAACGTTTGCAATGTATCAGACGTATTCCTCAGAGGCATGCCACTTTATGGCTGTTTGATTGCTTATTCCTTTAAATGAAAGTGTAGAGCAGCGCTGTCTTGTGACTCAACAGGAAAGATTATGAAAGCTGAAAATAGGCGTGAGGATCACCCACAGGTTTCCACTGTTTGATGACAATTGAACTGCTTGTTTTGAAATTACAGTGAAGGCGTTGAACATCCTGGTGCATGAAATGTACTCAAGTAGTCGTTTCCAGAATCCCACAATACAGGATTTTGTGTCATTTTCTGTCCTGCTTCATTTAGTTCATGAAACAAAAGAATAATTATGTTCAGTTAAATGTACTGAAATCGTCTCTCATTTAACCTCAATTTGCTCTCATTCAGAATCTGCCGAATGATGATAACAGTTCTTCTGTGAGTAAAGACTGGACAAACATCTGTACCTCTTAATGCCTTTTTAAATCTTGAAGTTTTCAGCCAAGCAACTAAAATGACAAATAACCATTTCAAGCATGGGGACGTTTACCTACGGAGAATACAACATAATCACTTGAGATGTCTTATCGGGTTTTCCACAAGGTGTATTCACCGAACAGAATGATGCCAATCTCTCTGAGCATCTCTGTTTTGAGTCCAAGTGGGAATTGCTTCATAGAATGTCTTCCAACCTCATTACAGCTGTTTGTGATTAGATATCTAGGATGCTTTTGGCACTTCAGGGATAAATGTGCTTTAGTGATTTTGGCTTGAGTAGCATTTGTGTGTTTTAAATAAAAACTCAAAGCCTTTCTGTCTAGTACTGATACATGAGAGCCCAAAAAAACAAAACAAATTAATAATAATTAAGTTTTTAATCACTATTGCCTACCATAGATTTAGATTTTAGTTCAAATACGCCAGTTTCATTTGCTCTTTTTAACAGCAGGCACAGAAACGAAGCAGATGAAAACGTGAGTTGAAGCATGCAATACTTAAAGCCAAAAGATTAACTATTAACTTTGTGTTAAGTTGGCATCTAAAGAAATCTTTTACAATAATGGCAGATTTTAAAAATACTGCACTAATGAGTTCTACAGATGCTTCTTTATTCATTCACTTCAGTCTTTTTTTTTTTTTTTTGAAGTGATTTTCATATGAGAACATTCAGCACTGCAGAGCATCTGTCCATTCGGTCCAACCTGGACACACTGAGAGTTGAGACGGATGACGGCTTTGCATGGCGTGTTATCAAAAAGGCAATTATTTAATACGTTTATAAGTGCCAAACTATTTAGAGAGGAGCTGATAAACAGCCTTTTGAAGCCACAACGTTTCACTTTAGTTGCATCAGTTCCACATGGATTGCAAGCGTGTTTGCATAATCACATTTATAAGTGTGAAATATTGCACGATTGTTACAGAGCCTTTCTGAAACTATTTGCTGAGAGCTGCTGAAAATACAACTCATGCCTCACAGATTTTAATTTTAACAGATTTGTGTCGTATGATCTATTTTGTATTGTCAACGTGCTTGAAATATTGGTTTCCTGTTAGCTGTATCCACATAGCGATTGGTCAGTTTACATTTTCCACTGCTGATGCTTTCTAGTATTAAATCGAAAATTTACATCTTAGTACTGCTGGACTCTTTGAGCCCATCTTAGCCACAGGCTGAGACCAGAGCTTCAGATTTGTCTCCAAACATAACAGCATCTCTAGTGGCAGGGATTCAAGTGACCCGTCAATTCCCCTAAGCCTTCTTGACTGACACAGGTCAGATATGTGATGAATAGGGGTTGAGATTTAAACAAGCTCTTTTCTATAATGCGCTGAGAAAGCTGAGGGCAGTAAATGGCACAGCAGCAACTTTGCAATGAACTACTACTCCTAGTAGGATGCATAATAGGAGAAACTAACCAGCTAGTCACAACAGTTTCCTAAAGCTTAGTAACATGGTTGTGTAACAAGGGAGACGGGGACATGCGGATCTATGTGCAGCTTTTATTATTGCAAGGTCGTACAGGCAAAGTCAGAAAAACAGGCAAATGGGAACAACATGGGTTAGGCAAAATCATGGTCATTAAACAAGGCAATGGTCAGGGTAGGCAGCGAACAATCAATATCCAGAAAAGCAATCCAAGGTCAAAACACAGAAAACAAACAAGGGAATAACGCTCTGAAAAGAAACACAGGGGAATTCAAGACCTCACGTTTGAACAGTTGTAAATTTACCAGTTAAATAGTGAGTGTGAGTGGGTGTGGTGATGAACAACAGCTGTGAGTGATAATTAACGAATGTGAACAGATGTGGGTGTGCAGTGCATGATGGGATGTTGAGTCCATAATAGAATCTGACTCCAGGGGAGGTGAAGTGAGGCAAGTGCCTTCAAGCTCCACAAGAGGCCACTCATGACAGGTTGCACCTCCATCATTTGAACCACCCTGGTATATATAAAAATATAAATCGTTATGCCAAATAGGACTGCCATTAATGACGTCACACTCAGTTGGTAGAGTAATAACTTCTGGTAATTAATAGATTTTATACCTCCATAGATGCTGCTGTAACAAACATGGCAGTTGATGCATACTTTACATCTTTTTGCTTTATTGATGCTTGATTCATCGCAGGTTTCTTTTTACATCACACAACAGCATTGTGTATTTTTGCCCATGCACATCCTTCAATAATGATGCTAACAATATTTTTATGTTTACATGCATAATAAGTGCTAGCAAGAATGCCATGCTTCTAACCACAGGTTGAGAGCTGTACTTTCAACCATGTAATTTTGTGATGCTGTTTACCAGTGCAAGATTAAACTGTGGCTTTGGGAAACACTAAATCATTATACAACAGAGCTTGGGACTGTATTTGGTTAATGGTGCTTTTGGGAAAATGTACACCAGCTGAAAAGTGCCTAAAATCATTACAAACATAGTTAAGAGATTCTGTTTTTCTCAAAACTTAACAAAAATTTTGCAAACTACTGAGTTACTTGAATAATAGTTTTTTTCTTAGTATGTAGACTTACCTCTTTGGTGCAATAAGCAAGCAAACATCGGATAAAACAAAATGTGAGGGAACAATAAACCTCAAAGCCTGCAAAGATCGGACTGAGCCTTGGTTTGTGCTAAAAGTTATATTCAACAGTCTGGAAGAAAAACAAGGTTCATAACCTTTCTAAATATCTTTATCTTGTAAAAAATCTCGTAAAAATTATGGGCTATTCTTTATTTTGATAGCACACTTTAAACATTCTATTAACTATAAGTAGCTTTGTGACTACATGTCAACTAATTCTCATTCATTTAAAACGATGCCGTCTAAATAAAGTGTTAGAAGATATTAAGCAGACATACTCTAATGAATGCCAGTTGACATGTAGTTGCAAAGTTACTTACTGTAGAATGTCTAAAGTGGACTATCAAAATAAAGTATGATCTAAAATAGCATCTTAGTAAGATCATGTTTTTTGTGACATTTGTGTTGTTAGGTATTTGAGTTGAAACCCAATACTTGCATTTAAACATATAATCTGCCGTTTTCTCTCAAAGGTAATTCCATCATTACCAGTGCGAAATGAATCTTGGGATTGTCTAAGTTGGGAAAGACCCATCTACTGCATCCTTCATGGCTAGATATTTGATATATTGGCCTTTAAAGGATGCAGGCACTGAATTGGGAGACAGCTCTTGTGTGCTTGCATTGCATTGTTAGCGTAGCAACATTTGCTAACAGCAGACTAGCTGAACGTATTGATTTTCTAATGGATGTCATGTGAGTGTGTTTTGAAGAGCATTTCAGATTAGTCTCTAATGGGGTTTTATTTTGTCTGAACAACGCTATGGTAAGCAGCTGCATATGTAGAAAGTAGATACCACGAGCCTGCTCATTTTTCAACAGTTTTGGAGCACAGCCCAAATGTGTTTATGCAGCACAACATCTTGTAGGCAAACCGATACACCCACAACATCAGTCTTTAACTTTTCTTACAATGCCCTCTGTTTTCTTTCTTCTTTCTCTTTACTTTGCATTTGCATAGCCGGTAGCTCTACTTTATGCTCCGAATTGTATTTGACTCAAAAAGGTCACTGCAGTAGAAGGCATGCAGCAGTAGGGCCATGTGGAATCAGCGCCTCCAATAACCCTCTCTGCACTTAGAATGCAAATGTAAACAAAAAAATAAACGTCATTTCATGTTTTCTGTTTCTCTGACTGGAGTTCATTAGGTATTCACCCAAAAGATGCTTAAATGCTGTTTGTTTTTGCACCGCAGCACCTCCGCTGAAACACTGTGGCTTCTAAAATAAACAGTTTTAGCGTTGAGGATACTATCAGTGCTTGTGTTTCTGTTGAGGAAATTGGCCTCATTTTTTCGTGCTAGCAAATTTGAAGAAACAGCTGACATATTCTTACGGAGAGGGGTGACATCTGTGATATATCTTTCATGCTTAATTACGTCTAAACTCAGATGCCACCACCTCTGTTCTTCAACAAAACCATGAATCACCAGCGTACCTCACACAAAACTCCACCTCGTAGCTGTAGCACTCGTTTTTTCATTTATTTCCTGGGGTTTCATGAATATAATTGCAATTACTGAACAACTATGACATAAAACAACTAGTATCGAGTCTGACATGCTTAATGTGATCTACCCAAGTATGGTATATTTCTGGAAAAACATCCTTGTTGGTTCTGAAAGTCACATCTTCCAGGCTTTGGATACAGATTTAAGATTAATGGTCGACCGGAAAGAGTTTTTAATGGCAAATGACACAAAATTACAAATAAAGTGCTTTTTATGTGGTCTTAGGCCTAGATGATCACATAACAATAATATATTTGTTAATGCGAGTACCAATATTACATCAGGCTTTGCAAATGCATGTTCTCAACATAAGATCAAACTAACAATACAGAGAGAGTAAATATAAAGTCATGATTAATTAAATACAGAACAGTGAGATTTAACTGGGCTGCTATCAATCTCACAGCTGGAACATCACTAAATATATTTAAGGTACACGGTATTTGTCTTCAAATCTCTGAATTGTAAAACTTTAATGTGCTAAAATTGAAAAATATAGGTTTATAACAAAAAATATATATATATTGGCCCATGTATCTGCCTCAACAGTAGATCAGTTGACCATTTTGTACAGTAATGGTTGGGCTATGATTATTCAATAGGATCGTTGTCTCAGGAATAACAAATGATGTTGATATAGGAACATGTCCTACTTGGCTAAATCAAATTGTGCACATAGCAGATCTCATAGCAGAGCAAAAACAAGCTGGTAATAATGTTAAGGGAAGGACTTGCTTAAATGAATAGCTCTAGGACATGCGGCACATTATTTTTCAAAGTACTAAAAGGATTCTCTTAGGATTCCTTTCATAGAAACACAATGCATTGAGTCTGTGAGGCAACAGTGTGTGAGAAAGTAGAGCTTTGTAGGTGTGCAGTCACCAAGCAGGGTTTTTTTTCCAACCTGGCAGTGCTTGGAAAGCAGTGGGATTATGGCTGTGTTACATGGTTTGGTGGCTCTGCATTGGTTGAGGACCGGATCTGGGCTGCTTTGACAACAGTGTAAATGTTTCCTGTCAATTCTCTGCATACACAAAGCCCAACAATACAAATTACATAACAGAAATAATATCAGCAAAACATCTTTGTTTTTGCTTTCCGGTCTTAATACTTAAGTAAATTCATACAACTGAAGGTATTGCATTTATTTTTGTAATTTGTAATTCATTTAATGAAAATGAATTGAATTGAATATAATTAGTACCTATAAATAAGTATGATGAACATCAGTTGTTACGATCTAAGAATAAAATGCTTTCTAAAACAAGTAGCATGTTCTAAAACAAAGAGAATGATTTAAAAATAAATAAATAATAATAATAACAACATTTCAGAAAAAAAAAAAATGTTTAAGATAAAAAGGTCAATGAACTATGTATAAATAATACTTCGTGGTCTTTAATGTCTTGAGAAAACCAGTTTACCAGATAACAAATTGTCTGTATACTGTATGTAGCTGGAACATTACTCTGGGAGAATCTTGCCAAAGCTCTGAGAATGTTCCCTGCTCGCTGGAAAACTAACTTGTACTAGCAAATCAACACATTCTCACTCCGATCTCACATATTGAAACTTTGAAGTCACTTTTCGTTGCACAGGGTACCCCGTAATGTTTTTGACATGCAGGTGGTCCTCTGCTGGTGGCATCATGATTAAATTATATATTGGAAAATAATCTTGCCATTATGTTGGGGTTTGACTTTTTAGTGTAATCAATGACAACAGTTTTATTTATATTACACTATTTACACATTTGAACATGTACTGTAACCCAACCCCTGCCACTAAACCTATGATTTGTCAAATAAAAAAAAAGATATGCAGTAACATCCAGATACAACTAGCATCATCATTTATTTAAAAAGTATTAATATTCCAAGCCAATATTCCGAGCCAAAACGAATGATTTGTGAGAGGAATAGACGCAACCGATGTCTCCATCCACCCCCAGACTCGTCTTGTGCTGCAGCAAATTCAAAAGATGCTGACCTGAGGAAGCCTTGGTCAGCCTTGGTTTTGAAATACTATTGGCTCTTGTGTGTTTCATGACAGATTACGTCTTGCTATGGGATGGGACTATGTTTTTAAATGAGATGATAATGATGCTGGGCGTTTTGCTCTGTTCTACGCATCGTATGACTACGGAAGACTTGGAATGCAACACAACGTTTTGTAATGCTTTTATACTGCTTGTTTATGGTCAGCGTTTGCAATATAATATAATATTTTGCAATATACAAACCAAAATTAGTTGGGAATTAGGAATACATGTTGACCAGTTAAATAAGAGTAAACAACAACAAAAAAATCTTGCTTTCTTTGCTCTTGATTCTCTTTTCAGAAAATACAGAAACAGATTACCTCATAATCTACTCTGTTTCCAAATTTGCAAGTGTATTAGTTTTTTAATCAGCAGAAAATAACTGAGCATATCTTTACATTTATTTACTCCCTGTCCAGTTGGCCATTACCATACTAATGTACTGCCAATCCCTTTCTCAAGCAGTTTGTCAAATCTATGTCACTTATGTCTTTTTTGTCTTTTTCTGCAAAATCCAGCATTTTTAACCTTATAGAGAATGACTCCTCTCTTTCTGTGCCAAGATTCCTTTTACCAAGAAGAAAAGACTGGATATTAGCAGAATATTTTTGTCAGTCTAGCATAATCTGGCTTTTTCATTCATCTTTTCCACACCCGTCCTAGTGCTCTATAGTGCAGATAGACAACTTGTCTGATATGCCATCAGCACTATCAGCATTTGTGATGTACTGGAAGAAAAACTTCATGTGCCTGTGAAACTGTCAAAAAGCGCTGTAAGAACTTTTTAAGACAGTCAAAAATTGCTTGACAGATTGATAGAAGGCTGTTTATCAAACACTTTGAGGGCTGAATTGTGTCATGTTTGTATTTGCCATGATCTTGCACTCTTACGTTATATGAAACCCTCGCTCCCTGAAGGAGGGAATGGAGAAATAACGTCATTGACTGACGTCATGGGATCCCGCCTGGGATACAAATTGTCTCTGATCTTTGGAGAAAAAGCCAATGAGAATTGGCCAGTGGTTTCTGCATGCCTAGCCACTCCCCCATACATACGGGTATATAAGGTGGCGGTCAAACCACCATTAGATTTCTGCTGAGGAGACAATCGCAACCGACTCCCCAGCGCAGTCTGACCTTGTGGCAAAAGGGACGTAACTTCTCCATTCCCTCATTCAAGGAACACAGGTTACATACGTAACCGAGATGTTCCCTTTCAGTCAGTCACTATGGCGTTGCTTTACGGTACCTATGGAAAATGCCACAACCCAGACTGCGGGTTCACATAGGAGGCCCAAATGCTGACACGCGTAACCAATGCCCTGGAGGCCAGTAAACTAGCTCAGAAGGGCTGGCTGGAATTTCTTACCAGAAGCAGGAGTTGGGGTCGGAGCACACAGGGTTCTGAGAGAAAAAAACGTGGCATAAGACGCCAGATCCGAAGAGGATGAAGAAAGCCCTCTATTGGACACAGTTAAAGCTACTCTGCTAGCAAGAACTGTGAGGCGACAGATGTAACTGTTCGGAAACACTGGAATAAAGCATTCGGATCCAATGGAATGGCGCTGCAAGCCAAAACCCGCCTGGCCTCCTGGAATTACCTGATGTTACCCAAAACACAGTGTCGTCCAACCCGCACCTCTGCATATGTCTGCTATAGAGCCGCCATGCACCAACGCCCAGGAGGAGGTGACACTCCGGGTGGAATGGGCTCTCACCCTTAGGGGGCACGGCTCACCTTTGGCCTTATACGCCAAGGTGATGGCATCAACCACCCAATGGGCCAACCTTTGTTTGTAGACAGCATTCCCCTTCTGCTGTCCTCTGAAGCAAACAAAGAGCTTCCTCCTCCAAGGGCAGCACTTGCAAGTTCACCACTTGATCCTGGAAGTCTCAGGATAATGTGAGAGGAGGCCGGACCAAATGCAAGGCCCAAATCGCTGTCTGAGAATGCATGCAGGTCTCCCATCCTCTTCATGAAAGCGAGCACGAGCAACAATACATTTTTTATAGACAAAAACCTCAGCACAAATGTATCAAGCTCGAAAGGAGCTCTTCTTAGTCCAGCCAGGACGAAGGAGAGGTCCCAAGAAGGGATAAGGTGCGGTCTGGTTGGGTTCAACCTTCTCGCACCTCTAAGAAACCTGACGATCAGATGGTGTCTTCCCAGGGAAAGCTCATCAACTGTGTCATGATAGGCTGCAATGACAGCGACATAGACTTTCAGACTGGAAGGGGACAGTCTCCTTTCCAACTTGTCCTGAAGGATGGAAAGCACCACACTGACCAATCATCTCTGAGGATCCTCTTGGCACAGACCCCACTTAAGGGCGTAGGCCTGCCTCGTCAGTGGAGTTTGAGAGGTCAACAGAGGATTGCCTCCTATGCACTCAGTTTAATTGCATTAGGGATGGATTTTTTTATTTGTCTATTTGTCATTTATATTGCAAAGACACACCTTTTAATTCACAAGACATTCATTAATAGACTGGAGGTGTTTGGCTCCCATTCACTGCTGAGGATCCACTGGTGATCAAGTGACACAATGCTAAACTCCTCCAAATTTGTTCAGATAAAGTTAAGTATATTTTCAGCCAGTTTTAATTTTTGGCTAAACTATTTCTTTTATCTTGAATTTATCTTACTCACTTTTTTTGCAGTATGCTTATGCTAAATTTGTGGGCCGTGTAATGGTGGCGATTTAGTGTGTGTGTGTGCGGACATCTCCAGACCGCTCAAGCAAGGAAAAGCATATGAGGTTCTGCCACATCGAGCATGCTCAGGTCTGCATTAAGCTTCAGTAATGCCCATCCTTAACAACTCTTCAGCCCACCGTCACCGGCCAGCGAGTTGATGGCCTCTCAGAGTGCAGATACCGAACACATTGAGGAAAGCAGGAGGCTTCATCTGGGAAAATGGAAGTGCTCATGGGCCCTCCCGGGGGAGCATCCACAGCCACCCGAGCGTTTCCTCCAAGCAAAATGTGACATTTGGAGGGTGGAATGCTCATTTAGAGGGCTAAGATTTCCCACTCCCTTCAAGATCTATTTGGTAGACTTAGACAGCCTTACAGGGCTCAAGCCGAGGAATTAGATTTACTGAATTCCAAACTTCTTACCTGTTCAAGGTTATATTAGAGGGCACTTTGTTCCTATACTTTTGAAAAGGAAGCTTGAAGATTAAACTTTAGAGGATTTGGTAAATATTGTTAATCAGCGCATTTTATCTAAAATGGCTTTCCAAGTAGCATCAATGCTCAATTCAAAGAACAAAATAATGAAAAATCCTTCTGTAGATAATAAAATAAATCCGCTCTTTCAGGAGCAGGACACACTCTCTTCTCTGCTGACCATTAGATCTTTTGCAGTGAATGGGTGCTGTCAGAACGAGAGACCAAATAGCTGATAAAAACAACACAATAATCCACACCACTCCAGTCTATCAATTAAAAGCTTGCAAAGTGAAAATCTCTGCATTTATACGAAACAAATCCATCATTATGTCATTTTTAACTTTAAATTGTTGCATCTGGAAAAATATGTGACCCTTGAGAACAAAACCAGTCATCCTCTATGTAGCACGAGGATATTTTTAGCAATAGTTTAAAATATATTGGGTCAAAATGATAGATTTTTCTTTAATGCTAGAAAAATTAAGTATTAAATATCATGTTCCTTGAAGATATTTCATAAATCTCCTACTGTAAATGCATAAAAACTTATTTTTTGATTTTTTTTGCAGCTTTATGTTCTTTCAAATAGTTGTATCTCGGACATTATAGAGTATTGTCCTCTACTAAAAAACCACAAATCACTGGAAAACTTTTTTACTCAAATAATAAATACATCTCAGTAAAAAAAAATTACCCTTATAACTGATTCAGTCACATATAAGTATAATAGTATACATAATATATTATTATATTGCTTTCTTCAGTGAACATTGTCTGAATCAGGAGAGAAATATGCATGGGTAAGATTTCCCCCTCACTTCAAAATCCAATTGTTACATATAGATAGCCTTTCAGTGCTCAATCTGAGGAATTAGTTTTACACGATTGCTACAGTAACTTCTTACTTTTTCGAGGTTATTTTAGAGGGCTCTTTATTCCTGTACTTTTGGAGAAAAGATTAAACTTGAGCGGATTTTTCATTCTTGTGGTTAATCAGTGCAATTCATCCATATAAATCGGCTTTCCAAGTGGCGTCAATGCTTGATTCTGAGGACAAAATAAAGCAAAACCCCTTCTGTATAGATAAAGAAATAAAAAGCTGGTTTTGCTGCAACTGCCTCATTTATTGCATTTGAGGTGATTCATGGCCACAGGCGCATTGCACAGTGAGAGGCTTATTTCATATATGTGACGCTCACTTCTTGAGCTGCGACTGACCTGCAGAAATTCACCAGCTCTCTGCCTCATAAAGGTTGAAACGGTCTCTTCTCATTAATTATTTATGGCAAGCAGTACCAGTTGAAATAACTGCTCAGTGATGATCGTTCACATTCTTGGACCTGCTTTCCACATCTATCAAGATTTTCATTTCTGAAGGACACTGCATGTCCACATACAGTACAACAGCATTACGCTAGGGATGAACAATAAACTACAGGTATTCAAATTGACTGCGGTTTGTGGTCTTGGGAAGCCCTGTATAATTAGGTGGGCTATCACACACGTTTTTTGAGAACGTTTACGTAATAGGTGCTTTTGCGGTTGGAAACGGCTCTAGATGAAATGAAACAGAATGTTTGCTTCTGAGCAAACATAAAACTGTTTAACTTGACATTTTAATGCAGTGCTTGTGCCAGGGCATTTAAAATAACAGAGAGATGCAACAACCATAGATGCTTTAAAGGGAATGAATTTAAAGATTTTTTTCCATGAAACTGTCTGACAGTTAAAGCACAGCACACTATTAGCATGCCAATGAAAGCTCCGCTGCTGAAACCTCAAAACATACATTTCTTTTTCAGCAGACTTAAAGATTTTTTATTTATTTATTTTTTACTTTTCACACTTTCTTGCTGTGTTTGACAAAAGTGAAAATTTGTGCATCCAATTTACACCAAATTTCAATGAAGTACAGGGTTCAATAGTTGATAAGCTGAAAAAGTGTTGACTTTTACCCAATTAAAATTGAAGTTTACTGAATCAACATGCCTATTAAAAGCTACACGCAAGAAAAAAGCTTCTGAATATTTAATTGCTAATTGCTAAACTTTTTTTCTAATAACTTTTTATAATAAAGCTTTTAATAGCACACGACTGTGACAGTGGAGGGAGCCAAAAATTGTCAGGCTGTGATGAAAGCTGAGCTAATGAATATTAATTAGTTTTTGTATGTTAGGTGAATGGTGATTCTTGCACTGCATGTTTCCTGAATTTTTCACCTTTTGATAAGAATATTCATAGCTTTACAACAACAACAAAACATGTTTGGGAGATTCAGGCTGTATTAGCTATTCATTCGTTTTTTTCTACCATGTTTGACAAAACATGGCAAAAAAGAAAAAAAGTATGTATATATATATATATACATACAACTGCACAAAGGTCTTTGACTTAGGTCACTAGTATTTTCACCAACAAAAAAGGTTTCAAGTCGGTTATTTCATGAAGTAACAGAACAAACTGAGACAGACTAAATTCAGAAGAACTCCAAGATGTCTTGGAGTTCGTCTCCAAGATGAATGAAAAAAAAACCTACCTGGAAAGCTACAGTACTGTTCTAAGTTTTAGACACTCGTGTAAAAATGCTGTAAAATGAGGATGCTTTCATAAATGCCATAAATACATTTAATTTATCAATTAACTTCTAATTAAATCAAATAAATATTTACTATTACTATTATTCTCCAAGATGAATGAAAAAAAAAACTACCTGGAAAGCTACAGTACTGTTCTAAGTTTTAGACACTCGTGTAAAAATGCTGTAAAATGAGGATGCTTTCATA
>JAUMHG010000043.1:24470860-24516992 GCA_032359395.1 Enteromius anoplus | reverse complement strand
TGATTGGTTCTTGCCATAATATGAATTTCAACAGTTGTCCAATAGGGCTGTGTAGTAACCTGACTTCTGCACAACACCACTGATGGTCCCAACCCCATTGATAAAGCAAGAAATTCCACTGATTAACCCTGATAAGGCACACCTGTGAATCTACCGATGTAAATGGTCATGAAAATAAAGAAAACACATTAAATGAGAAGGTGTCTCCAAACTTTTGGCCTGCAAGTTGCACTATTCAGCTGTTGAAGCTATGACAGTAAATATTGTTGTTTTATGATGACATCACCAGGAAGCTAATTCGAAGATCAGCTTTAAAGCAATGCTTTAAACAAAAAAAAAGTTGAATGAATTACAGTTGAGTGAAAATCTCAAAACACACACTGTTTACTATAATTCCTATGATTGATTATATTTAGGTGTGGAAAATGATTTCTGTTGCTGATAAATGTGAGCACATTAGTTGTGTGAAGCCAAATCATTGTTGGCACCTCATTCATCAGACACGTCTCTTTATGCAGCTGGCCTTTTGTAGAAGTCCATCCTGTTGCAGCCCACCTGACTGTGTTTGATAATGTTCCTCACACAAAGCATGTGATTAGAGCCGCCGGGGCTTAACGACCTGCTAGAACAAGACAAGTCATCAGCGTGGAAATCTGATTGACACCGCAGAGGAGTCACAGGAGCTCAGATGAAATATGAACCGCTCGTTCAGTGTGGCTTAATTTCATCCTGTAGCAATTATCCACAATCTGCAGCATCAATGAATCCTGTTTATTTAGTTCCTATTTTTTTGTCTCACACACATTGTTCCTGGTTCTGTGAAACTGTTCTTATTGTATCCATATTCTGATTCAGGAAGTCACTTTTATTTCTTTGGCTTCCTCTGGGCCTCTTTCAATGCTTGTGTTTCAGGAAGGGCTGGGCTCTATTCATGTAAGAGCAAGTATGTGTGTGGTGGGTGGTAGACTGTATGAGCAAAATCTTGTATAACTCTATGAGTAATTTTTGAGCCATCTTATATTGAGTGTCTTGAAATAATAATAAATAAAGATGGCTAACAGAAAGTGTCTGTAATATATATATTTCTTTCTGGAAATTCAACAAATTTTTGGATTATTGTCATAGCACTGGTATGTAAAGTATCAATGCGGGAGGAATAGACATATTCAGTGAACTCTTAAAGGGATAGTTCACCCAAAAATTTAAATTTTGTTACTTACCTTCATGTCATTTCAAACCCATAATACGTTTCTCCATGCAACCAGAACTTTGATGCTTTAAAAAGTTCATAAAGGCATCGTAAATATAATCCATATAAACCGAGCAGTTTATTCTAAATCTTCTTAAGAGACAAAAATGCTGTACATATTTTACTGTGTTTTATTTTTTTTCATTTACTGTATTTTCATGTGTTGGTCAGTGTTTAAAGTTCCTGTATTATGGGTTATGTAACGTTCCTATTTTGTTTTTTGGAGTCCCAAACCACAGGTTGACATGCATGCAAGGTTAAAAAACACTTTCAAATTCTTATAATATGCAGTTATTTTCACCTTATTTGTTCAATAACCACCAAACGATTTGTTCAACAATACTTTTTTCCAACCCCCTCTGGTGATTGGTGGATTTCATTTAAAGCTGTGTTTTTGAGCATTTAATTCTCCAAAAGTGCACTTTCAGATTTAAAACATCACTTAATGCTGTGTTACACATGGCATGAAAGGTCATTTTCAAAAATCCATAATAGGGGCACTACTAAATATGAATTTGAATAAGCATTGAAGTTTTGGTTATGTTGACTTGGAGAGCCAAAAATCTCTTTAAATTTCATTTAAAATATCTTAATCAGTTATTTAATGATGGAATAAAGTCTTCTGGGTTATGACTTCTGGGTAATGACATTTAAATAGGAATATGTATCTTTAAGTTATTAGAAAAGAATGCACACCAGAGGTGGTGATGTGGTCAGAATGTGGTCTATGTGAGCAGAAGAGACTTGGTACTGTAAGTTAATTTTAGCCTCTAGAATAAATGCCAATAGTGAACAAGGTAATTTAACGCTAATGTAATCAATGCTGCGGCAATAAAAGCAAATAATGATCATACAACTTGACCTACAGCCTGTGCCACAATTCTTCCACCAGTAAAATATCCAGTTTCACTCAGAAATACATCACATGATGAAGTAAAATTGCTCGTGAAAGCCGTTTAACATAGATTTTATCCTGAAGAATTCATCGCTGTCATGCAGCATATTGGCTGCGGTAGAGCTCCTGACCTTTTCATGTATACTTGCTGTGATGCGCTCAGCACACACTGATGTGGGGTCATTCTCAGACTGCTTATGAAATTCTGCCATTTCTCATAGCTCTGTTTAATGTCTGTGAAAGGACTTCCATTACTTGAAGCCCTATGTCTCTTTTGTTGAGTTGAAAGGCTCTGATAGCTGGCCTACATGCTTGCGGACTGAATTCCTCTATCAACAAAGAGCCTTTGGGACAACATGCTGAGCAGACCGAGGCACTAGATGTTGCCTAGGTTACGAAGTCTACAAAAGCCACCCCTGACCGCACCAGCGTGGATTCTTATCTCTCCTGAGGGAGGAGACTAATTAATAGCCAGACATACTGTCACATCACTGACCCTCAGCTACATAAAACATTTGTTCCTATGATCGTGTCGTAACTAAGGCTCCGTCCATACGAAGCCGGTGCGTTCCCTATCCGATCTTTTTTTTTTTCTCGTTCTAAAAAAAATCGCGTAAACACGAAACCACTGAAAACGATGTAGTATATATGCCAAACCAGTATGGGGCGCTGTAATTCTGCCATAGAGATAGACTATAAACGGAGAAGAAGACTTTGTATACAGCGTGCAAGGATATGCAAATATTAGTGACCTTTTGCAGGTGAACTTTTTAACATAGCGCTTTTTACAAAAAAGAGCAGCTTTATGTTATTCAGCAGGCATGTAAAAGAATCAGATAGGAAAAAAAATCCAAATTCAGCTCTCACCAGACAATAGTGTCCTTATTCAAATTAAATCAGCTGAGTGTTGATTCAATTCAGTAAAGTTCATAACTGTGTAAAGGTCATCAGTAATGAAACAAATTCAGTGATAAGCAGCTCAACTATCAGTAGCTCAATACTACAAAGACAGTAGTCCTGTTATTCAGTTTAATTAGAAAACACATGTTGATTTTGATTTGATGTCAATATAGAAATATGTTTTTAGCTGCAAGGGCTAACTACTGTAGTACATGCTGATCAGCTAAAGGGTTACTCTATTCCAAAATGAAAATGTTATTATTAATCACTGAATTTTAAGAAGTGACAAATACTCTTCTCTGCCTCTTTGCATCATTGTAGCGTCATTTTGGAGAATATCTGCTGGACACAAATAGTGTACAAGGTTGTGTGTCAGAACAAAATTGTGCTACGGTGACGCAGAGATACAGAGAAGACAAGTTGTTGAATAAATGTTGTTATTTTTATTAGGGTTGGGTCGATAGACGATCTCATCGTCCATCGCAGATGGCCGATAGACATCCCGATGCTGAGCCGGCATCCAGCAACCAGCTCGCGAAAAACACTTAATCTATGGCGGCAAATCTGTCCCATTAATAAACAGGCACACCACTGATGCCGGTAAAAGATTGCCATGAAAGGAAAACAGATGTACATGCGAAGAAACGGGGCCGAGAGCTCATATCAAACTCTGTCAAGTCAAGCACTCGTGCAAGATCACTCCTGTGCTCCATCCTCTCTTTCCTGCTTGCGCGAACACTGTTTTTTTAGTCGTGAATTGTTCTCATCAATTTTGCGTCTAAAAAGGAACTTGTAAAAATGCATATGCAATAACTGTCAATGACTTATCATTGCTAATATTTCACTGCATGCCTCAAGTAAATCCTGACAGTAATTTGTAATGCCAAAAGAGGGTTTGCTCTGATCCAGGCTGTTTTTAAATTTGTAATTTTGTGCACGTGACAGAATTAATTTTGTACTATCTGACAAGCAAGTGACATCTGTTTCATGCATGAAAGCTGACTGATGATTTTTATGATTTTTTTTTGTTTGTTTACTCTCGTTGTGTAAAGACCTTGTCAATTTAAGAATGGCTTTTTAGTGACTGCTTTTATAAGCAGTCCTTGGTCCATCCTGTACACCAAACACTGCCACAATAAATGTACAATGCAGGTTGAAAAGCATTTTAACAAGACATTGTCAATGCTGCTTTCTGTTTCATGACACGTAGCACATTTCTCTGTACAAGGCCAGTCATCTATTATTTGGTTTGTCAAAACAATTACTCTGCTGTTAGAATAATGCATACATAGCCATAAAATTGTACATTTCCCAAATGACAGTTACACGTTTTATTAGCCAGCACATTATAGCTGCAACACACAGTTGGGGAGATCAGATAAATTAGCTTTTTGTCACCTGTATGAGCAATATATTTATGTACACACTATTTTTTTAATATTCCCTAATGGATTTCCCAATCTGATTTGTTGACACACACATCACATTTTACGAAACAGTTAGTTAAAGCTTAAGTGTTGTTGAAATGGTATATGAGTGCTTAGTATATAATTGCCTAAATCAATTAATCACGATTAATCATTTAATAGCACTGTTTTTTCATTGGTTACTGGTCCATGCATTAATAACTACATCTCCATTCATAATAATTTGCACTGTAGTAATATTCCTGGTTCTAAAACCACTTGTATTTGTTGAGAACACCCCCTAGCAACCCCAGGCTGTTTGATTTTGAGATCCATTTTTCAATGTCTTAAGAGAGTTTTATTAAAACGGTCTTAATATAGAAAGCTGAAAGCGGAAGTACAGAAAGCGTTCACACATAAAACAGAATTCATTTTCTACTAGCAAGTAGAAATACAGTATATTTGTGTTTCATTTCAGCAGTCAGATACTGCATGTTTGTGCACAGGGTCCAATAAATCACATTTCTGCGCTAGTACTTAAAGCCTGCTGCAGTCTAGAGTCATGTTAGCAGCACGGCTCCAATGTTTATTCAGAGCTGCTGTTTGGGTGGGTGTCTGTGCTCTCTGTAGCCAGTCTCCAACAGAGCCGTATTTGATTCCGTCAGTGATCCAGACTGACCCCCTCAGTATCAGTTTTCTGACTGGGGACTCTGCAGTCATGTATTCATATAGGTCCAGGTTGCAATAATCTAGTTCACAACAATATGACTTCCTCATCATGGATTTGGTTCCCATAGTCTGAAATATTGGGGTTATCAAAAGCACCAAAAAGATGTAAATAAGATTGTTTCTTCTTCAGAACAGATCTTCAGAGAGATTTAGCATTCCAGTTTTGCACGTACATTTAATTCTAATCTTTGGATGGAAAGAAATAACTGAGCATATAGGGCTATACATTGGATGTGGATGGAATTTAATGAGAAATTGCAACAATTGCAACAAAAATAACTACATTATTAGTGTTCTTCTATGGAAACCAGCATGTTCATTTGCATTCATGTGCATTTCTTTTTCTCAATCAGTTGTCAAAGATTTTTTTTCTGGAACACTGGAATGACTGTTGATCAATCAACCAACCAATCAACCAACCAATCAATCAATCAATCAACCAATCAACCAATCAATCAATCAATCAATCAATCAATCAATCAATCAATCAATCAATCAATCATTCAATCATTCAATCATCAATTTATCAATTAAAAGGTCAATAGAAAGATATTTTGGTGACACTTCCCAATAAGGTTCCATTTGTTAATTATGGCATGGGCTAACCATGAAAAAAAAAATATTTTAAACACTTTAGGTCTGTATTACAATTTTTTACTGCTAATGTCTTGTGTTGGAAGAAACTTGAGCTGAAATTGTCCCTTAATATAGTATCCATTCATAAAATATGTATAAGTGCAGCTCTGCTTTCTATTTTATAGCTACAAACCGCTGCATGTAAGTGCTTGGCTGACGCTGCTAGATGTGGAAAGGTCACAAGCGACAGTCAAGCACAGAGGTCAATCAAAGTGAGTTTCAGAAAAAGAGAAGTTTCAGAAAAAAAGAACCTAACCTAACCCTATTTAGAATTTTTATTTTATTATATTATAATGGGCAGAACATACAATTACAATTACAAGATTGCAGTTTTTACCTCACTAAATGTGCTTTTTAAGCATTTTAAAACAACTTTTGCAATGTCCACTATGTCATTCTCTATTTGCATATATAGGGAGCTTTAAGGGCAAAAGGTTACACAAGAAACTAGCTGTGTTGAATTTCAAAAATAATCTATTTTATCGTCGAATACAAACTAGAGAAATGGAGAATGATAGAAAGAGAGAGGTGTGAAAGTTATGCCCCTGAAGCCATGAACCAGCCATCAGTGTCATGGGGAACAGGACGAGAAACACACACACACAAGCTTATGTGATTATTTTATCTTGTTAAGAAAGAGTGTTAAGAAACAGTATAATATTTTAAGTGAACTTATGTGGTCTTTTATTCCATTATTATATAAGCAAGTACATGTAAGTAAAATGATACTTTTATGATTTGAATAGTCCAATACATTTAAGCATAAATCTTTTTCACAAGGGTTTGCCTAGTAAAAGAACATCAGTGAAGGCATTTACTCACTGTTATTAAGCACAATTGTTGAATGTAAACGTGCTCAGTGTCGTTTCCCTTCTCTAGCCTCTGTCCTCTGACACGTTTCATTATCACGGGAACGCCAACCATCTCTTCCTTTTGACCCTCACAGAGTCCCCGCTGAAAGGAGATGACAATCAGCTAGATCGATCTTTTTCCGACTCGTCCTTGTTCAACCACTGGGGCCAGGATCTGGGGCCGGAGAGCCGCCGAGTGGCCCTCAAGATGTTTCAGTATTATGGCTACAACGGTTACCTCAGCGACCGCCTCTCTATGGACAGAGCCATCCCAGACTACAGGCCTGAAGGGTGAGTGTCTGACAGTCTGTGTCCTTTACTTACTGTCGCAGCCAATGCCTGCGTGAAATAATGTGATTGCTGAGCACAAATCAATGTTTGCAGTCAGCAGATGCCCTGCGTTCATTTCTCACTGAAATATGATGCTAATTTAATAGTGTTTTGATATATACCCATGGTGTTTTCTCCGAGGAGTCAAACAAGAGCAGTAAGTTCTCAAAAACAAATTCGGACGAGAAGATGATTGCCTTGGTATTTATAATGTACTTTAAGTAAACTACATTTTTGTTTGTTTGCCAAGGCATGATGAAAAATATAGTACAATATTTAAATGATATTACAGTTTAACTTTTTTTTATTCAAAATTTTATTTATTGCTGATTTGGTGCTCAATAAATATTTATTTTAATTATTATCATTGTAAAAAATAGTTCCTTTTCAGGAACTTGAGCTGCGTCACAAGATGCTATGGAAACGCCCTCAGCGTAACAGCTCTGAATCGTGTGTTGAATCAGCCAATGAGGAATTGGGACGTCATAGGCGGGTGACGTCACTGGCCAGGAATGTGTTGAACGTGTGTTTGTATATAGCTTAAAAGTGTCTCTGTCTTTAAAAGAAAAGAAAAAGAAAAAAGAATGTCAAAGCAAAAGAAATCTAGGGGTGAGTGCAGCTCACAACATAGTGTGTGTGCACCGCCGTGCAAACGTTTTATCCTCCCCAAGGATACACAAACTCTTTGTGTTGCCTGCATGGGAGCGAGACACGCAAAAGCAGCTCTCCAGCCAGATAATGGGGAGAGCTGCAGGCATTGTGAGAGAATGGCCCTGCATGTGCTTCGCTCCGGGAGGGCTCTCTTTGATGATGAGGGAACCTTGATAAGCGATCCTTGCGGCACTGGTGCACGAGCGGCGGTGAAGTTCGTGGGGATCACAAGCTGATCTTGATTGCAAAGAGTCCGAGACGGATGAGTCCCTATCTCGCTCCTCTGCATCAGGATCGGGCGCTAGCCGTACGAGGAAGGAAGCGCGTTCTGCTACTTTCCCTCGTCAGGGTGGCGCAGCACTGCTCCTCTCTTCATCCGAGGGTGAATAGATGGTGGGTGTTGAGGAGACTACAGTCTCGTCCTCACCCCAATATGAGGAGCTCTTGGAGGTGGTTACTCCTGCTGTAGCCAAGTTGAAGATCGATTGGCCAGCCGAAGTAAAAGCCGAGCCGCAGCGTAGAAAACTGAATGAGAGGTTTCTGCGTGCTCGGCAACCATCTCCAAGAAGGAGCCTGCCGTTTTTTCCTGATCTTCACACTGAGGTGTGCAACGGTATCGACTTTAAAGGCTCCTTCCCTGCCCTCCAAGTCGCTCACAAACTACATCTGCGCTGGTGGGCAGGGGGTACTCGGCAGCGGGTCAGGCTGGTGCGTGTCTGCACACCCTGAGGGGTGTCTCCGGCGAACACCTTGCTAAGTTTCCCCAGCCCCGAAAACATCATAACGGGGATGAGATATTTGCCACCAGGCTCTCAGTAGGGACAGGTCGCAGCTTCACCTGAGGGTGGGCTGTGTCGAGACATTCTGCCTGTTCCTCCAATAACAACAGAGGCCAGCCTCGGTAGGCTGGTTCCCTTAGTAGACTTTTTAGCAGCGTTGAAACTACTGCCAGATGTGTCTCAATGGGTCCTGCATACTGTAGGATACAGTAGGATACAGAATTCAGTTTGGGCAGTCCCCGCCAAAATTCGCGGGTGTGCTGTCCACTATTGTGAATTCAGCGCAGGCTCTGGTGATGGAACGAGAAATAGAAACTCTTCTAAGAAAGGAGGCCATCCAGGTGGTCCCTCCTCACACCCGCTTGAGTAGTTTTGATCCTCACTGCAGTCGCGAGAGTAAAAGAAGGCCAGTCACTTACTGTCAAGCAGTTTCAAAAATTGCTAGGCCTTACGGCAGCTGCGTCCAACGTGATACCTATTGGCTTGCTGTACACGAGACCCCGACAGTGGTGGCTCAGAAACAAAGATGTATCACTGAGGGGAAATCCCATTCACAAATGTCAAAGTGTCACGCCTTGCTGTACGTGCCTTAGACATGTGGAGGAAACCTGCATTTCTAAAACAGGGCCCAGTGTTGGGAGCTCCAACTTGCCGCCTAGCGCTAGCGACGGATGCATCCCTCACTGGTTGGGGAGCGATCATGAGTGGTGGCTCAGCCCGAGGTCTGTGGGAAGATCGCCATCTTACTTGGCACATCAATTGTTTAGAGATGCTGGCAGTGTTCAAGGCACTCAAATATTTTCTCACAGACGTAAGAGACAGACACTTGTTAGTGTGCACCGACAACATCAACCACCAAGGAGGTCTGAGGTCGCGCCCCTTGTACAAGATGGCACACCAGGTCCTGGTGTGGGCCCGGGACAGATCCCTCTCACTGAGAGCCATCTACATTTCTGTGTTCTGTGGAGAGTGTTTTTCAAGGCAGAGGTTGACCTCTTTGCCACCAGGGAGAACGTGCAATGTCCCCTTTGGTACTCTCTAGTTCATCCAGCTCCACTGGGGCTGGATGCCATGCTACAGAGGTGGCTGAGGCTTCCTCTGTACGCTTTTCCCCCGATTACTCTGCTCCCAGGAGTTCTGGAGAGAGTGCGCCGGGGCGTGGTCAGTCTACTGCTAGTAGCGCCGTTCTAGCCAGGCTAAGTATGGTTCTCGGACCTGATATCCCTTCTAAACTGCTCTCCGTGGGAGATACCGATCAGGAGGGATCTCCTCTCACAAGCGAGGGGCACCATAGTGCACCCTCGCCCAGAGTTTTGGCGGCTGAGATTGTGAGAGAGGGGGCACAACTCTTAGCAGCAGGTCTCTCAACCGAGGTTGTTGGGTTTACGTGGCAGCAATATCGGCCTACCACTCCTCTCTCGGTGGACATACACTGGATAAAGAACCCCTGGTCATACGTTTCCTCCGCGGTGCGCTGAGGTTGAGGCCTCCAGTACATTCCCGGGAACCAACCTAGGACTTGGCTGTAGTGTTAGAGGCCCTCTGTGGGCCACCATTCGAGCCCATAGAGGAAATCTCAGATCGTTTGCTAACGATAAAGACCACACTACTGCTAGCGTTGTGTTCTCTGAGGAGAGTTGGTGACCTTCAGGCCCTATCAGTGGCCCCTACACATCTTGACTTTGCACCTGGTATGGCCAAAGCCTTTCTGTACCCGCGAGCGGGTTACAGTCCTAAGGTACCTACGGTCACACCACAGCCTACAGCCCACACCACAGTCACAGTACTACAGGCCTTCAACACTCCTCCTTTTGGGGAGCCTGGCCAGCAGAAGCTGAACTGTATGTGTCCAATGCGAGCACTAAATGCATACTTCCACAGAGCTGCCCTTTGGAGAAAGTCTGAGCAGTTGCTTGTATGCTTTCGTCCATCCAAGAAAGGGTTCCCAGCGACCAAACAGACTTTAAGCTGATGGTTAGTGGATGCTATTAATACATCTTATGAGTCCTCTGGTCTCCCTCCAAGGCAAGGGGTCAGAAAGCACTCAACATGCGGTGTGGCGCCCTCGAAGGCCCTGCTAGCAGGGGTCTCGATGGCCGACATATGTGACGCTATGGGGTGGTCCACCCCTCAGACTTTTGTCAGTTTTTATAGGATGGACTTGCGAGCCACTCCGGGCTCTTTTGTTCTCATGCCTTAGCTGTGCACAAACACACACTAGGCAGGGAATTTGAAAGTTTTGGGGTGTGGGCATCTCGTTCCCATAGCGTCTCGTGACACAGCTCGAGTTACTAAAAAGGAATGTCTCAAGGTTATGTATATAACCGTAGTTCCTTGAAGGAACAAGACGCTGCGTCTCGACACCACACTTTTGGTATCCCTTGCCGGCGCTCTGCTGCATGACAGGAGCTAGTTTGCCGCCAGCATTCCATGTGCTTATATGGTTCCTGGCCAGTGATGTAACCAACCTATGACGTCCCAACGAAATTAATACTTATATTTAACGAGGATATATTGAAATGATCAAATGTTACATAAAAGTATTTTCAAATTTTGCTTTTATTTATTTATTTTTAAAACACATTTATACGTGTTTTAAATATTTTTTTTCTGTTCCTAAAAGAATTTTGGGAAAAGATTGAAATGGCTTTTAGCACTGATTATAAGAACATCATTAATAATTGAGCGCCAATATTAAGCATCAAATCAGCGAATCAGAATGATTTCTGAAGGATCACATGACACTAAAGATTAAAGCAATGATGCAAAAAAATTTTTTGCATTATCATCACCAAAATAACCTTTAAACATTTTAAAATATATATCATTAGAAAACAGTTATTTTAAATGTTAAAAATAATGTCACAACATATTATTTTTTCAGACTTTTTCAGAACATACTATGACAAAAAAATAAATAAACCTTTTTATAACCTTTTATAAAAATAAAAAAACTTAATTATTCAAAGTTTTTGACCAGTAGTGTATAAAAATGCTGCTTAAAATTAGTGTAATGTAAAGCCTGACATTTTTTATTTATTTCTTACAGTCTGTTATGGGCTGAAAGCATGGCAACAAACGGTTTACACCAAGGACTCTATTTTGACAGGGTTTGAAAGAGGTGTGTGTGGAAAAACATAATTACTCTATAGCCTGTAATTACTGGATGTGTCTTGCTGGCAGCAACATAAAGAACTCCTTCACATCTGATCACATCTGTTCTTTTCTCTCTGTGAAGCCAAATTGCTATTGAGTACCTGGGTCTGAAAACCTTCAAAACCCACTTGTTATAAACTCCAGTCTCCCAAGAACATCAAAACATTTTCTATCATTGTAAAGACCACCGTATTTACCAAAAAGGTCCTGTTTGTCTATTTTGTTAGTATTTCAGGCAATGTCCATGTAAAGAAAACAGAATAGGGCTCGGAACAGATGAAGATGAAGTCATGTTTAAATAAATGGTCAGCAAAGAAGTTGCCTAACCTTCTGAAAATGCTGATTGTAGACCACAGGAGGTCAAACTAAATATTATATGAGCCTTTTTATTTAGTATAAATTTTGTATGATGTTTGCAGTTTTGCAGCTCTGTTACTAAAACTGTTTTGATTGCTAAAACGGTCTAAATACATTATAAACCTTGATTTGTGTGATGCTATTATTTTAGCAAAAATGTTTAAATAAGCAAAAATTAAAGATATATATATATATTTGCATTCAGCTGATTTTTGTTTACCCTTTCAGCCGAATCACTTCGATGTTACATATGGGATCTCGCTTAGAGACCATTCGTCTTCGAATCCTTTGGAAAAGGTCAATTGCAAATTGGCGTGCAATGATAACAGCCTGGTGCATCTTATCACAGCGTGAGTATAAGAAGGCATGGCTGGATTACACATGCAGCTTTTCGCTTTCGGAGCCTCGTCTGATGACATTGAGTATGCTGGAAGAGAATCTTCAGAAACCATCCAGAGTTCCTGTTCAAGTTCATGCTGTCTCGTCGTTGCAGCATCTTGATCTGGGAAGCTTTCAACGGACCCGCGGGACTGGTAGCCTTTATAAAGGCTCACAGAGCGCCAGTCTTTTGCTCGCCAGTGGGAGATCTCGTCCACTGAGTGCACGCGGTGCCGGAAGAGATCTCTCCCTGGCAACCAGGCATCAAAAAAGAGCAATTTCCACATGGTTTCATAGCTATTCTCCGGAATGCCGTGCGTTTCTGAGTGTGGGAGTTTCCTCACAACCTCAGACGGGCATGATCGCTGTCTCTCATGCTTAGGCCGGGAGCATACTGAAGCAGCGGTCGTGGATGACTCATGCGCGCATTGCGGGCGCATGACCATCCCTACATTGAGGTCCCGCCTCTCGTTCGTGAGACGGCTCCCTGTGCGCCCACCTCTTGGCAAGGTGAGCTGTAAAGGCTTAACCTCTACCACTGTGAAGCGCCTGGGGGACTTTAAGGTGACTGTTCAGAACGTTTCGCGGGACACGAGTGCTCCGCGAGCATCTGCCAGCGCCGGTAGTCCCGCAGTGGTGTTTCCCGAAGAATGCACTCCCCCGAATGCCACCGTGCCCAGCGTATCTTTTGGTGCACCCGAGGATGCTGAGATGTCTTCTGCTGCATCAAAGGCAGAGCCGGGCGGTGAAGCGCTCGTCGGTGCGGGACAAAGGCCGTCCGCGGCCGCTGCTCCGTTCCAGGCGGACGCCGAGCTCTCGGCTATGCTCCTCAGAGCCGTCTCGGCTGGATGACTGGTTCCTGAATTCTCGGACCAAGCCCCCGGTGCGATCCCCCTCAGTTCCTTTCTTCCTGGAGGTGCATGAGGAGCTGACCAGGTCGTGGCGAGCCCCGTACTCGTCACGCCTGGCCACCAGCTACTCTCCTCTCTCCACCCGCGACGGAGGGGAAGCCAGGGGGTATGTGGCGATACCCCAGGTCGAGCGCGCTGTGGGGGTGCATCTCTGCCCGCGCAGCACCGCCGCCTGGCTTGGGTCGCTGCTTCTCCCATCCAAAGCATGTAAGATCTCGTCCGCTCTCGCGGGCAGGACTTACTATGCTGCTGGACAGGCTGCCACCTCCCTGCATGCGATGGCCATACTCCAAATTTACCAGGCCAAAGCATTAAAACACCTGCACGAGGGTGGGTCTGATCAAGGGGTCATGCAGGAACTCCATGCCACAACCGACTTCGCTCTCCGGACGACGAAGGTAGCCGCACATGCCCTCGGTCAGGTGATGTCCACGGTAGTGGCTCAAGAGGGACACCTCTGGCTAAACCTCGCTGAGATGGCCGGCGTTGACAAAGCATGCTTTCTTGACGCGCCCATCTCACAGGTTGGCCTCTTCGGCGACACTGTCTAGGACTTTGCCCAGAATTTCTCCCCAGTCCAGCTGCAGGCTGAGGCCATCAGCAACGTGCAGGGAGCATGCCAAACTTCCTCGTGGTCGACGGCACCCAAATTGTGAAAGAAAGAGCAAATTTCCACACCTCTGGGCCCAGTGCCCCGGGGTTCACATCTAACCACTCTGTTTCCTCCTCAGATGCGGACCCGGAGCCCTGGATTGTCAGCGCGGGAACCAGTGAAGGTAAGGGCTATTCAGAGCAGCTGGACTTGCCCCCAGGATGTTCAACCTTCTGGGGCCGGTCCCCTCCCTGGTTCCCCACCAGGCTGCCCCACTGCAGACACCGCTGTCACCGTACCCTTGACACCCCTGGCGACACGGTTGGAGGCCTGGTTACAGCTTCCCAACCCCTCATGGTGGTTGATATTGACGGTACGCCTCGGCTATGCGATTCAGTTCACCAGGCGCCCGCCCAAGTTCAGAGGCGTTCTGTATACTCGTGTTCACTACGAGGCAGATTTCGCTGTTCTTCGTGCGGAGGTTGCAGTCCCAATGGCGAAGGATGCAATCGAGCCTGTCCCTCCAGAAGAGATGAGGTCAGGTTTTACAGCCCCTACTTCATCGTGCCCAAAAAGAGCGGTGGGTTGAGACCAATCCTGGATCTACGAGCCCTGAATCGTTCCTTCGGGCCTTCCTTCGGGCTGGAGTGCCCCTAGGACAAGTGTTATGGCATGTTTTAGTGCACAGGGATGCCTCTTCCATGGGTTGGGGTGTTGTATGCAACGGGCAAGTAGCCTCGGGCACCTGGACAGCTGCCCAATGGCTGTGGCTTATCAATTGCCTCAAGTTGCTGGCCGTGCATCTGGCTCTTCGTCGCTTTCGACCGACGTTGCGTCAAAAGTATGTGCTCGTCCGGACGGACAACACTGCAGCCATTACGTACATCAACCGTCAAGGTGGTCTATGCTCATCAAACTTCAAGGTGGTCGACCCATTTTCGGTTACGTGCCCAAGGTTTCTACCACACATTTTCGAAGCCAGGTAGTGAATCTCCAAGCTCTGCCCCAGGAGGAGGCAGACCCGGCCTTACAGTTGCTGTGTCCTGTACGCCCCTTGCGCCTCTACACTGACCGCACCCGGAGCTTCAGACGCTCCGAGCAGCTTTTTCTCTGCTTTGGAGGTCAGCACAAAGGGAATGCTGTCTCCATACAAAGGCTGGCCCATTGGGTTGGGATGCCATCTCCCTGCCGTACTTATACCAGGGAGAGCTGTGCCCCCTAGGTAGCCTCCACCTCTGCGTTGGTGCACGGTGCCTCTTTAGCAGATATCTGTAGAGCTGCGGGTTGGGCGACATCTTCGCAAGGTTCTACGACCTCCGCGAAGAGGCTGTGTCTTCCTGTGTCTTAAACCAGACAAGCAGGTAGCGGGAAGACTGGCTGGTGTTGGCTTGCTGCTGTACCCTCTAACGGTTCCCCGATGCCAAGGCGAACCTCTCCTCCTGCCCCGCAGTTGGACTCAGAGCGGAGGCAGTCACGACTGTGCTCCTCTGGATTTCCTTCACCAGAGGTTGTGGCTTTAACATTCTCCACAGTCAGCCAGAAGGCTGTGTTTCCCTTCACTTATATCCATATCTTATCGATATAGTGCATTCCTTTCAAAAATTCCATGTTAAAAATTTATTTTTCATGTCTCCGCCCCCCCCCCCAACCCATTCTTCAACTTTTTTGTGTGAAATCAGAAAGATAGAAAGTTGGCATCCCAACAGGGCCCCTAAAACTTGGCCCTCAGGGCGTTGGGAAGGTTAGGTGCAGACTCTCCTGCTGACATGCTTGCCCCGCCTGTCAGCACCGGTGTCTCCGCGTAACGCGGCTTCAGGGTCGTGGCCTCTTCCATGTGTCTGTTCCCATATGTAATGTTGAAGTGATTTGACTGAAAGGGTAACATCTAGGTTACGAACGTAACCCACGTTCCCTGAAGGAGGGAACGGAAGCGTTACATCTTTCCGCCATGACCCTGGGCGGCGCTGACGCCCACTCGCCTCCTCAACGAAAACCTGCATGTGCAATCCAGCCGTACCTTCTTATACTCACGCTGTGATAAGATGCACCTGCCTGTAATCATTGCACGCCAATTTGCAATTGGCCTTTTCCAAAGGATTCGAAGACGAATGGTCTCTGAGCAAGATCCCATATGTAACGTCTCCGTTCCCTCCTTCAGGCAACGTGGGTTACGTTTGTAACCTAGACGTTTTTTTTATTATTCTGGTTATTATTATGAAAAAATTACCTCTAAGGTGGAACATCAACACTGTAAGCTGGTGTTTTGTGCATGCTTAATTCATTTTAGTAATAATTTAACAAATCATAGTTTTGTTTTAGATATTACACATCAATTTGTACCCAGTCCTTGGAAATGCCTCGGCACATTACCATTTGTGCTCCTTTGCTTCATCTGTTCCTGCAGGTGCAAAAACATGTCTTACCCGTCCAACCTTCCGCAGGTTAGTATAGTCTTCATCTTTGTGAACGAGGCGCTCTCAGTCATTCTGCGCTCCATCCACTCGGCCATGAACAGAACCCCGCGCCACCTGCTCAAAGAGATCATTCTGGTAGATGACAACAGCAATAATGGTAGGTTTACGCACAGAACAAAACACGTAAACATGTTAGTCGATTGTGTAATGTTTGTCTCACAAGCTCTAAGCAGCAAATGCCGCTAATGGGAAGCATCGGCCTAACTATTTCCTTTCAGACTTGAACAATGCAGTGGCAACCTCATACATTTCTTTTTAGTGCTCTCTGGTGCTGGACTAGTAGGCTTATAGTCTTAATTATTACCGCTGTTTGGCTTCTCAACATTCTGTCTTCAATCTAACCCCTTCGTCTGCTTAATTAGCGGCTCTACTCATTGGATTAAAGTGACTAGTGATAGAATACTAATCAGCTGCAAACTGAGAAATATTTAGCCCAGAAAGATTAAACCTAAGAAATGTGATGAATTACTCTGCTTCTCCAACAAAATGCACCTCGTGTTCTGGACTATTGTTGCATGTCTGCTGGCCTTTTTGCTCATTATTACTTTAATTTCCACCAATTTGGTGCTGCAGTAAGAGCGTTAATTGACTGGCTGATGGATATATCTACTGTTATATTAAACATTGATTTAAAAAAATGATACAGTGAAAGGTCTGGCTGGTAAATTATCCTGCACTTCGGCTATTTTGTGATTATTGCATTCATTATCAAATTGTCAGCATTGAAAAAAACACCTCTTATTATGTGTTTATATTGTGTGCAACAAATGTAAGTGTAGTATGATGTATCTGTAACTTGACAGTTTATTAATGCAACAAAACAATTATATTACGTTTAATATTTTTAGGATGTACTCACACTAGGCAGTTTGAACTGTGCCCGAGTAGATTCCTAGATAATACTTTGTATAAATTAATCTGTCATCCTAAACATCTTTCTCTTCTCGCAAAAAAATAACCAAAAGAACAAAACACGGTGACATTGTGCTGGTGTCATTTAATCCTGTGCGTCAGCCGGTGTGATTTACTTTTGTCATTAGGTTAGAATTGGTAGTCTTATCAGCGCTAACTGTTTTTTCCCCTACGGTTCTATGGAAGCTGCCAGGTCCTTTCAATTGTGAGTATTATCTCTTGACATCTCTCCTTAATGCGAAAGCCACTTCTGGGTTCAGCTTACACTTTATTCTAGTGCTTCAGACACCATGACCGACATGAAGAGAAAGAGGGTAAAGTGACCCAGATGATTCCTCACTAATTGTACCATTTTGAGGACCAGCGACCCGCTCTCTCAGTTGGCATAATCTTGCGAGTACTGACAGCTTTATCTTTACATTCAGAGATGAAGCTTGTGAAGCGGCCACTCAACATGAGACTTTATGTCAACAGATGGACCGACAGAGAATCTGTCAACCTTCAGTGAAGGCCAAAGAAAATTAAATCCCGCTCACCTCAAAACCTGAGAATGAGCTGACAAAAATTCTTTGCCTCTGCGGTCTACAAATGATGAATAACCACCTTATCATCAGAAAGAGAGAGAGAGAGAGATGACTTACACTGCAAAAAAAGAATTTCCTTGCTTAGCATTTTAGTCAGTAAAAATATCTAAAATGTTTCTAAATAAATTTAGTCAAGAAGAAAACTGCTTCATTTATACTTACTTAAAATATATCTTCAGTTAAAGTTAAATTATTAAAAAAAAAAAACCTTAAATGCAGAATTGTATGCGATACTAATATAATACATACTTTCACATAATACATACTGAACAGTGGCTGAAAATGATTGAGGTTTCTTAATTGAAACAGATTTGGAGAAATTCAGCATTACATTGCGTGTTTATCAATTAATCCTCTGCGGTGAATGGGTGCCGTCAGAATCACAGTTCAAACATGCGGCCTGTAACGCCGTAGGCGTGTCTTGTTGTATGTTCTGTTCTCACGTACTCTGTTTACTTTGCCCTTGTGATCTTTATTGTGTTTTCTTGTGCCATGTGCTCTATTTTTATTTACCTGTCAGCTCCCTCATGTATCTCATTTGTAACCCCGCCTTCCTCATCAGTGTTTATCCTCTGCCAGCCGTGTTTGTCCAGGTGTGTTTGATTAGTCCATTTATAAATACCACGTCCCATGTCTTGTATCTCTGTCAGTTAATAACGTTACATGTATGCTCGTATGTCCTTGCACTGCTCCTCGCGTTTTCTTTGTTTAAATAAATGTTTCAGTTAAGAGTTATTTCTGCCTCCGAGTCCTGCCTGCCCACAAAGAAGCGAGAGTGCGAGATTCACACAGCTGCTTTGTGACAGATCAACTGACCAAAACAAGTAGAGATGGTGTTTATTCAGCGGCTCGCTGAACTGTTACATCAGCGTCCCACCTTTGAGGATTACATAGATGCGAATCTATACAGTCCGGAGAGCTGTTGAAAGCTCAGTCGGTCCCGGTTTTACAGCCAGGAGTGCTGTTTCCTGTCCAGTTGGGTTCCACTATCATATCACAGCGAGAGGGTCTGTGCGATGACCAGTCTGGTTCAGTTTCACAGCAAGAAGAGCGGTTGAAGGCCCTCATGGTTTCCAGCCATTTATCAATGGGCTCCAGCCCCGTGGCACGATACAAGGGATCGTGTTCAGCCCAGCCAGTCCCGGTTGCATGGCCTGACGAGCTGTTGAAGGCCCTCACGGTTTCCAACCACTTGCTAATGGGTCCCAGCCCCGTGGCACGGTGTGGGGGGTCGTGTTCAGCTCAGCCATTCCCAGTCACACAGCCTGAAGAGCTGTTGAAGGTCCTCACGGTTCCTAGCCCGCAAATAACGGGACCCACTCCCATTACATGGTACGAGGAGCCGTGTGTTACTCAGTTGGTCCCGGTTATGCAACCTGAAAAGCTGTCGAAGGCCCTCACGATTCCCAGCCAGTCTGTATTGGGTTCCATTCCCGACATGCGGTACGAGGGGCTGTGTTCAAGCCAGTCTGTTCCGGCGCTTTGGGGGAGGGCTATGTAACGCCGTAGGCATGTCTTGTTGTATGTTCTGTTCTCATGTACTCTGTGTTTACTTTCTCTATGTTTATTTACCTGTCAGCTCCCTCATGTCTTTCATTTATAACCCCGCCTTCCTCATCAGTGTTTATCCTCTGCCAGCCGTGTTTGTCCAGGTGTGTTTGATTAGTCCATGTATAAATACCACGTCCCTTGTCTTGTATCTCTGTCAGTTGATAACGTTACATGTGTGCTCGTATGTCCTTGCACTGTTCCTCGCGTTTTCTTTATTTTCTTGTTTTGTTTGTTTAAATAAATGTTCCAGTTAAGAGTCCTGCCTGCCCACAAAGAAGCGAGAGCGCGAGATTCACACAGCTGCTTCGTGACGAGGCCAAAGGAACTGCCACAGAACTTTCTGTAGGCCTGTCTTGGCTGGCCATCGAGCTGTTAGAAGTAGTGATAAATTGATTTCATTTTGAATCTTGTATAATATTGGTTGAGAGCTTCACATTCAGTTCAATACAGCTTATCTGTCTCAGCTCCTGGAGTCCATACTGACGCACACAAAGATTAAATTATCTTTCTGTGACCAGGTATAATAAGGACACTTTCCAGCAGGTAAACCAGGTTTCCTCACATAATCTGATATAAGTTTGAGGTTTTAATGCTTTTGTCAGGCTTAAGTACAGTTTTTATGTGTTTGTTAATTGTTAATGCACTTTGGGTTAATTTTTATTTAGTGTTGTTGTTACAATTTAATTATACGTAATGTGCAACAAGATGACCTAAAAATAAGGTGTGTTTGCCTGTGTGTGTTTTATATTGTTCAGAGGAGGGTAGGTTTAGGGTAGGGGTGGGGTTCAGTGCTCAAATAAAAGTAAAAAATTATATTATAAATTTATGCATGCATGCAAACCATTACATTTAGCCAACCAACCGAAAACAACGGAGGACCCCTCACATCAAAAAGTGACTAAAAAGGAGTACCTTGATCTTCAAAAACCAACGCAAAAGGGGCTTGACCAAGCATCAAAATGTGACGAGTTGGAGTGTGAGAATGTGTTGATAGGAAAGTTCACATTTGAAGTATGCTATTTAAATAATAAGTGGTCTTTTAAAAGTATGCTGGAGAGTACTTTTTCACATTGGAATAGATAGATCCTGCAAAAACGGATGCTAGTTTAAGTCAGTTTAACATCAAGGACTTAATTAAAATGCCTCCTCAAAAGTTTTGACACCCAATAAGATTGCTTAGAGACCTTCAGCATGTCAGTCTTCCTTTGTATTATCATATTATAATTGCTAGCAGTGGTAGGATCATTCAAGCTTAATGCTTTGTATTGACTGAACCAAGAAGTGCACTTGAGATAATGGTGATGAAAGATTGATGCTTTCAGTCAATGAGCGGCTCGGAGATAATGGACCTGTTATCCTTTGTTTTATTATGATAGTATCTTCACCAGTTCTTCCAATCAATTGCTATTTGTTCATGTATGTTAATCAGTCATTTTCGACAGAGATGAAAGTTCTGCTCTAATAAGCTTTGAAGAAAGTTTTCGATGAGGTCGAAGATGGAGGGATTTTCGCTGTCAAATAAAATCAGAAGACAGATTTCATTTAGTGTCTCCCGATTCAATCATAAAACTCATATTTGCAGGCAGGGGTAAAGCATTAGAGCAATTTGTAGAGCCACAAGCTGTTCATATCCAATGTTCTCTGGCTTTTGAAAGAGACATTCTCTTCACGTTCGCTCGTGCACTTCCACAATCTCAGTGATCGATGAGAGATGCCGTTCGCTCAAGGATAAACTCTATAGGCATGAGCCTGGCTGAGCACAACATCCCACTCAAGGGCATGGTGAATTACATTGTGGCTATAAAAAAAATTGACCTTTAGCTTCTGTCATACCTGTGGCCAGTCTCGGGATCAGTAAGGGCAAGTAAATAGAGCAAAACAACTGTCGGATAACAACCACTATGATTGGCCGATATTACAAGCTCGTTCAATTGACGCCTGCACTGTCTAAAGAATAAACTTACGCACCATTGTCTCTCTTTATCAAACTTTCATTCTTTCACATACACAGATTTTTTGTAAAAGCTGAGTGTGCGTGCTTTGCTCTCGAGCAGACGACACTCAAACTGCATGCATCCCCACCCGTAACGTAGTTTGGGAAGGGAACAACATGGCCCGAAATGCTGCCCCGCTCTCGCCCTTGCCTTCACCACAACACCAAATAAAGCCCCATTCACACTACATGTGACACGCAGCAACAAAGCAATGCGATCCCATTCTTTTCAATGGAGAGCTGGCGGTTTCCGGTGACAAGAGCGAAAGCGTGCATCAGCGACCGTTGGTAACCAGATGTGGGCGTGTCCAGCGACACAACAAAGTTCCGAATCTCTCAACTTTATGAAGAGTGACTTTCGGGAGCCAATAGGAAAGGAGACGATAGTGCTCATGTGATCATTCTTCTTTCAGCTTCAGCAGTGATGGAGGAGAAATCAATTCTTGCCGTTAGCAATTGTGGTAGCCGGTGGTACTCGCTGTGCTGACTCCGAGCCTGAAGGGTTTTATGGACCCAGACGGAATGACGTTTACATTTTTTGCCGTAGATAAACGCAGGCAATGGAAAAAAGTACTCTCTGTTTCTCATTCATTTTTGGTTGTATGTATGGAGTGTATATTTATATTATATTCAGTCTTTTGCCTCCAAAATGTTTGTATTTTGCGGCAAGAACCCTGATTCGCTAATTACACATACTATTCAGAGCCATCGCGCGGGAGGTGATCCCCATAGCGTCTCGAGTTCCTGAAGAGGGACAGCTAGTAACTTTGAATTTTAACAGAGTTTAAAGAATAAAAAGGCTAAAATAAGTGAAGTATTTTCTTGTAAACTATTATATAATCAAACTTTATTTTGAAAAATTATTTTTACAGTGTAATAATCATAATAGTACCTGGTTTACAACTCAGATGCTGGCAATTAGACAGCAAGATTGACTGTGGATGGAAAACATACACTGAAAAATAAAATACTTTGAGTACTCACTAGCAAAGGATTTGGAGGGGGAAAAATACTTCCATGCCCACAAACACATTTTCTACTCAAAGAGTTGATGAGCCATTTCAGTATATTATGCTGTTAAAAGGTTTTTAAAATCCTTTGTGTACCACTGAGCCTTGTCTGGAAGAGTTTTATTTTTTGAAGTCTATGTGATCATTTATTTGTTTTAACAGCAACAGATAATTGAGTTGGTGGAATTAATTCTCTCCTTGTCCCATGGCTACACCATCTGCGAAATCATCAAGCGTGTTTGTCATGCAAACTTAATAGAAAATCAATTTAGCCCCAGCAAACAGGGAATAAGACGATTAGGCCCTCGACTGGATCAACTCCACAAACCCTTACCAAAATATAACATGGTGGTACCATGATACAATCATGCTTTTAGATGTATTACCTTGCTTTTTTGACATACAGCATACTACTAAATGATTACCATATTCATATACTTGGAAATGTGGCGCACCATTGTAGCAGTTCCCTAAAAAGTGAATGCACTGCATTCAGATTGAGATCTAAAGAATGAACTAAAGGAATACATTTAGAAGTTGATCTGTTGCAGTCTTTTATGACATTCAGTAATGAAAATGATGTCTGTCTTCATCTTTTTCACATCAACATCTGCTGTCTCTTAAAGATCTCACCATCTCTTCTACCAGTTTCTTCTCTGAGAGGGAGAAAAGGTAAAATTAAAAATAAATCATAGGAATTCAATTAAACAGTGAAGCATAACACATGAAGGACCTGAATGAAAACTTAATGACACTTCTTCTTGGTTTGCATTACATATTCATGTGAGGCACCTACATTTTGACTTGTTGCCAGATTGTTAAAGTTTCATCAGTGTTGTAGATTTTAGTGTTGTTGACATGGTGGTTACCATTTATTAACAGGAAAAAACCATCAAGACCACAACTGAAAATGCTTCTATTTTGCATTTTTCTAATGTAATGCCCTTTTTACTCGTCAAAAGTTTTTTTTTTTTTTTTTTTTTTTTTTTACAAGAGTAAAATATGGCGATACATTATTACAGTTTAACAGCTGCATAAAAAGCTGCATTGTGAAATATTTTTGCAATTTTAAATAAGTTTTTATTTTAGTATATTTTAAAATGTAATTTATTCCTGTGACGCAAAGTTGAATTTTCAGCATCATTACTCTAGTATTCAGTGTGACATTATCCTTCAGAAATCACTCTAATATGCTGATTTGGTCCTCAAGGAATATTTCCTATTAATATCAATGTTGAAAAAAGGCATTTATAATGTTCCAAAAGATTTCTATTTCATTTTAGCAATGATAGTAATACGAATCATGATCATGATTAATAATTGAGTAAATAATATTATTATTTGCATTATGCTATAATACTATATAGATGATAAAATTAATAATAAAATAAATAATGCATGGTTTGTACTTTTGAACTGCTCTTTTTCTTTGTATCAGTATGTTTGGTAAGCTGCTGAGGGTTGCCAGGTCAGGTGATGAATAAACTTCATTAATGTTGTATTGTTTGGTGTGAGAGCAGACCTTTTCACTCAAGCAACGCATGCAGTTCCACATCCTGGTTTAGCACACCTTCTCTGTTAAAGTGAACACGATTGACAGGCCCAAGAGTGCTTATTGACACACACACACACACACACAGTAACAACAACATCCTCTTTGCTGTGACCAGGAATAATGAGGACAGTCCTCTAGGAGGCATTGTAATGTTACAGCTCTTCCTCTCTCTCTTTGTCTCTGTCTTCTTCCCAGATGAGTTAAAGGAGAAATTGCAGGACTTTGTCAAGGAGACCAACGGCAAGCAGCCTGGTTTCATTAAAATGGTGCGACACAGTAAGCAGGAGGGGCTGATCCGCTCACGTGTGAGTGGCTGGAGAGCTGCCTCTGCCCCTGTGGTAGCCCTGTTTGACGCCCACGTAGAGTTCAGCACTGGCTGGTGGGTGATATGAGAACTCCGGCTATTCCTAGCGCCTCATAGCCAGATTGTAATTACTGCTTCTTTCAAATGAATGGTCTAAAGGATCAGTGCACTTGTTCAAGAACTGACAGGAACTGAGGGGCATTTTTTTCCTGAAAGATCTGAAAAAAAAAAAAAAAAAAGCCTAGTTCGCTGCTTAAATTTTTCTTTTTCATCCATGAAACATAAAATATTTTTTTTAAGAATGCACACACTTCTCTTTTTAATTGTGAAAAAGACAAAAAAGTACTTCAAATTACTTGTTCTTTTTAATCTATAATTGAAGGTTTAATGTGCAGCTCTTACAATTCACAGCAGTTTGTACCTGAAAGCTTTAAAAAAACCTTTCCACACAAATGATGGTTATGGTGAAGATTGATTTTTAATAAAGATTATTTTCACAAGATTCCTTGTGCAATACTATGTTGTGACCTAAAAAAAAGTATTTTTTTATAATGCACAGTTTGCAAACTAATTTATTTTAAAGATGCTGTATGTACGTTTTTGACTCAACCTGTCCTCCAACCAATACACCCAATATTGGTTGTTTGTCCAAATCCCTGAAATGGAACCCGCTAAAGGGCACTTAACTTAAACAAAATATTGTAATAAGGTGTTTGCACAAAGGACGGTCGTTTTTGTTGGAGGACAGGCTCTTTTGACTCTACTAAAGCATAAAAATACCATAACATGTTGGCAGATAAGAATGTACTTGTTTATCTGAAAAACAGTGCTACAGTCATTTATTCTCTTTAGAACATGAATGTTTGTGTCTGTTTTGGTCTCTGTAACCTGCCCACTACTAGTTTACCCAATTGTATTTCGGCCTCCCTGGTTTCCAGTTGGCGTCCTGTGAAACATGATGCACCATAAAAGACCTCAATACTTGTAAAAGCAAGCTGAATTAGCCAATGTGCTTTTATCTCATGTTTACTTTTGTTGACACAATCGGTTTAGAGTAGGTGTTATGACATTTTCAAACATGATAGAGCATTGACCTTTAGTGCAAATAATCTTTTAGTTGTCACTAGACGTGTCATGTATATCTTATTATGCAGAAGTGTTGACACAGGTGCATCTTTTTCTTTTTCTTTTTAATGATCCCAAGTTATTAATAATGTTAGGAACACACTGAAATGTAAGTCAATTTTTCTGTTTTTCAAATTTTATTGACATTTTATTTTTAAATGTCGAGTTCATTCTTGAATAAACTATTCCTTTAACCTGGTCCTGTATGAACATAGATCAAGATGCCCTTCATCATCAAAAGACGTTCTGGATCTTAGAGTTGGCACACCATACTTTCTCTCATAGCAATTTGACCCAGATATGTCAGTGCAATTTGAATAGCACCCAGAATTTTTCTGCCTTTAATCAGCTTTGATGTGAATTTAAAGCCGTACTGTACTGCTCAATTTGCATCTCTCTAGAAGAATCAGTCCTAAAATAGTACTGAGGATGAGCTGACTGAAAAGGCACTGTTTGTTATTTAATCTTGCTGAGAATGCACTGCCTGTTCAGCCTCACGTTTCATACTCAAAAATGACTGTATGAGTACTTGTTTTTTTGTTGAACAAATCATGTTCACTGGGTGGTAAACAATTTTATTGTTATTTCTACAGGGCTGAGCCTATTCTCCAAAGGATCAAAGAAGACAGAACCAGAATTATATCTCCATCTTTTGACAATATCAAGTACGACACATTTGAGATTGAAGAGTACCCACTCTCCGCTCAGGGCTTTGACTGGGAACTGTGGTGTCGGTATCTGAACCCACCAAAATCCTGGTGGAACTTAAACAACAGCTCTGCTCCAATCAGGTATTTTGTTGAATTTAATTTATTAAGTTGGGAATAATATACATATATACTTGTTCTTTACATAGTTGAATGTTCTGACAACAAAATCACACAAAAATTATCAATGGAAATAATAATAACCCACGGAGGTCTGGATTTGGAGTCACAATCAAAATTAAAGTGGAAAAACACACTACAGGCTGATCCAACTTTGATGTAATGTCCTTAAAACAAGTCCAAATGAGGTTCAGTAGTGTGTGTGGCCTCCACGTGCCTGTATGACCTCCCTACAACACCTGGGCATGTTCCTGATGAGGTGGAGGATGGTCTCCTGAGGGATCTCCTCCCAGACCTGGACTAAAGCACTGCTCACACACTCCAGCCACGTGAGGTCTAGCATTGTCTTGCATTAGGAGGAACCCAAGGCAATCTGCACTGCTATATGGTCTCACAAGGGGTCTGAGGATCTCATCTCGGTACCTAATGACAGTCAGGCATCTGACTGGCTAGTCCATAGAGGGCTGTACGGCCCTCCAAAGACATGCCACCCAACACCATTACTGATCCACTGCCAAACCGGTCATGCTGGAGGATGTTGCAGGCAGCAGAACGTTCTCCACAGTGTCTCCAGACTCTGTCACGTCTGTCACATATGCTCAGTGTGAACCGCTTTCATCTGAAGAGCACAAGGTGCCAGTGGGGCATTTGCCAATCTTGGTGTACTCTGGCAAATGCCAAACGTCCTGCACTGTGTTGGGCTGTAAGCAGAACCCCCACCTGTGGACTTCGGACCCTCATACCACCCTCATAAAGTCTGTTTCTGACCTTTTGAGCAGACACATGCACATCTGTGGCCTGCTAGAGGTCATTTTGCGGGGCTCTGGCATTGCTCCTCCTGTTCCTCTTTGTACAAAGGCGGAGGTAGCGGTCCTGCTGCTGGGTTGTTGCCCTCCTACAGCCTCCTCAACGTCTGCAATTGTACTGGCCTCTCTCCTGATAGCGCCTCCATGCTCTCAAAACTATGCTGACAGACACAGCAAACCTTCTTGCCACAGCTTGTGCCATCCTGGATGAGCTGCACTACCTGAGCCACTTGTGTGGGTTGTAAAACATCGCCAGCATACAAAAGGGACCTAAACATCAGCCAGAAAGCATATGATCTGAGAAGTGGTTGGTGGTTGCCACCTGCAGAGCCACTCCTCTATTGGGGGTGTCTTGCTAATTGCCTATAATTTCCACCTGTTGTCTATTCCATTTGCACAACAGCATGTGAAATTGAAACTGATCAATCAGTGTTGCTTCCTAAGTGGGACGTTTGATTTCACAGAAGTGTGATTGACCTGGAGTTACATTGTGTTGTTTAAGTGTTCCCTTTATTTTGTTGATAAGTGTATATTCAGTTAATGTATTTCTCTGATGTAAATTTCTAGGAGTCCGGCACTGATTGGCTGCTTTGTGGTGGACAGGGAGTACTTCTCAGAGATCGGTCTGCTGGATGAAGGCATGGAGATTTACGGAGGAGAGAATGTGGAGCTGGGTGTGAGGGTGAGAAACTATATCATTCTGAGCAGGCTATGGGGTAATGAAGATAATGGATTTACTCTTGAAGGATTAATGACTCTAATGGCCCTCCTTTCTTGGCAGGATAGTTCAAGTTGGCACCATTTACTGTATCTCTTGTCAAAATGCATTCTTTTGATCTGGTTGTAATTGTTATGCACTTTAAAAATGAGACATAGGTTTTTTTTTTCAACATCTTGACGTCCAACATCAGTGTAAGTGGGGTTATTAAAACTAGAGCCATAATAAAATGTTTTAAAAAATTTGAGATGAAGTAGAGCAAAGCAATACACTTTTGAATTTATGGCTGGTACTAACTTTTCTTTTTCTTCCAGTTAGTTGATTTTTTTCATATTTCAACATTTCTCATAAAAATTATATATTTACTAATAAAATGACAAATTAAAGTGTAATGAATTAAAATACATTTTCAGTACTTTGAAAACCTACCATACTGTAAAGAACATACTTTACATGCCTAGTTCCAGTTATATCTGGAAATGCACGTTTATTGTTTTATTTTAAATACATGTGTACATTTAGATTCATATTAATTTACATTATATATAAATATATTCAATATATAAACATAACATTTTTCTTAATTGTATATGTGTGTGTGTATATAAAATAAATATACACAATACTCTCACATATATTTTGTAAGCAAACGTTTTATTTTGGATGCGATTAATCGTTTGCCAACACTAATTATATCTTATAGCAACATGTCAAAACATTCTGTGCAAAATGACTTATTTACACAGTAGACATTGTTGAATAGGATGGAGACAAAGTTTTGGAACTACTTGAATTGTTATATAAATCACCCTAAGTCAGCAATACACAGTATACACCTCAGATATTTGGCAGATACCGTCTTTGTAACAGTATTCTTTTACTAGTGAATATAGATGTAGCTTTGCAAAAAAGTTCAGACTGTCTCTATTTTTACCGATTTACAATTCCAACATTGAAAAGTTATTTTCTGTGCCTTTTTCAGTTCCCGTAGCTCAGGCAGCACAGACTTATATTTTGTATTATCCACTCATACTTTTGTTTTAACACTGCACCGGGTCTGTGCTGATGAAAAGCAGCCCCACGGCATGAAAACTACCACTTTCACTGAGGGTAGGTGTTGGATTTGAGCTGTGTTAGGTTTGCACCACACATTTGCTTCACATATTTCTTTTTACAGGCCGGTGTTATGCAGGCTTTCTGTTATGTTTGACTGGTGCACCTTTTCTCTGTTTTCAGATACTGAACTCTCAAAGTGAACATTGTCCTTTATGTGGCTGCTCTCACAAGTCTCCTGCTGTTTTTGCAAGGAGTCTCATAGGGCAACATTTTCTAGGCAACGTCTGGGTGGTTTGATGCAGCTACCATTTTTTTATTATTGAAATAACATTGCCCACATGGACACATAAACACTTTCATATTGTTGTCCTTACTTATGCATTTGGTTTACAGAATCTCTGACTTCATAGAATGACTCTTCAGTATTCATTTCACATATGCCCTTCAAACTCACAACCTGATTCATTATGAACTGTAAACCCCAACCTCCTGTGGGAATTTTAGCCAGTAAATGTGGTGGTTTTTAATTTATTCGCATGTGAATTTTTGAGAATTTTGTTTTAATCTGGAGAATACAGGGTTTTAATGCATATTTGAGGTCATTTTCATCAAGAATATTTTGTAGCATGTCAGTGTAGTATTAATAATTAGCTAAAATTGATTAATAGTCTGAATATTTATGCGCAGAGTACACAACCAGTCAAAAGTTTGAAATAATAATTAAGATTTTTTAACTTTTTGAAAGAAGTCTCTAATGCTCAACATAACATTTCGCAATACCAAGTTTCCTTGGTGAGATACTATGCTTCTTTCATAAACATTGAAACATTCCAAGCTTTTGACTGGTAGTGAGTGTATTTAGGCTGGAAGACATTCATCTGAGAGCAGGTCACACATCATAACCTTCCACCATTATAAATAATCTCATCAAATCCATCGCTCACTCAGGGGATATTTCAAAATAGCCTTCAATAAAACTTGGTGACCCTTATGTCAGTCGCAATTCAGACCCTGTTTGCTTTCTTTTGCGTTGCGCTGCAGCTTCTTTGCTTGTTTTTTTTTATTATTTTTTATGTGTTTGTCTTCATCACAGCACAGTTTTAATAAATGTGCTTGAGCAGAGAGCCATTATAATCCCTAAAGGAAGCCGATAATAACCTTCAAGCATACTGTGACCCCAAAATGCATTTTTTGTCACTTCAAGGAACAGTTCATCCAAAATGAAAAAGTGCTGAAAAGAGCGTCAGAACCGTCAGAACGAAAGTCCAAACAGCTGATAAAAAACGATCACAAAATTCACAGCTAATCCACATGAGGATTTTTGATTATTAGCTTTCATGCAGTGTGTAACACAACTCTAAGTGAATGAAAACATCCAGCAAAAACTTAAATCTGAAAGTCCATCGTATACAAAGTTACGCAAGTCTCGCAAAGGAAAGAGTTGACTCTAATTTTTATGTTGATATCAACATGAAACATTAGCTTATTGCCCACCCACTTATTCGTTTTTTTTTGTATTGGTTTGAATAAAAAAAACTAATTAATTCTTTGCCCTTAGGTGTTGCTTTTGGAGCCATAAAAATAGCTGTTTCCCTGGTAATGCTGTATACAATCACCACAGATTAGCATCACGCAAAGGAGGGGGGATTGGAAAAATTAATCGTTGAGCAAATCGTTGATTCTGATGAACCATTGATTCTGATCGTAATCCATGACAACGCTTCCTCCATCCCCTGTTGTCTTCACATAAAAATCCACTGACATATTTGTTTAGAACTGTTTTTTTCTTGTAGACAGTGCTTTATCTGTGCATATTTCTCTCCTAACTCAGGCAAGATGTCTTTTTTTGCTGTAGAAAGCAATATTATGGATAGAAGACGTATGTTACAGACTTACATTTCAGCCATAAACATGCATATTTAACTTTTTGCCTCACTAAACTTGATGGTCTGAAGTTGTGTGGATTATTGCTTAGTGGATCACTGCAGAGGAATAATGTGAGTGAGTGAAGTGACTTGTGGCCAGTTATGGTGATCCATACTTGGAATATGTGCAACACTTAATGTTGTTTACCAACAAATTTCGGGAGAAGCACGTACAAATGATTAACCAGCTGCTGCCTATCTCCCTGTTACCTAATTACCCTGTGAGAACTGAAGCTTCCCCTTTAAATACCGCCAACTTCCTCTCCCTCGTATCTTCGTTCTTTGCATCCCTCCACTGCCCGTTACACCACTTAATCTGGGAACCGGGTGTCGGGTTTCCTGGCCAGAGGAGAACTGGCCCTCGCTAAGCCATGTTCCTCCCAAGGTTTTTTTCTCTGACACAGGTTTTGGTTCCTTGCCACTGTCGCCTTTGGCTTGCTTATGTAACAGAGGCCAGCAAGTAAGTGCTGTGCAGGTAAACCTCACTCCCCTGATCTCAAAAAGAGATGATCTTGCGACTAACACTAGAGGTCATGGCCTTTAGCGTCCTTGGTAGAGCGCCCGCCTCCCATGCCGAAGACCTGGGTTCAAGTACCGCTCGGAGTGAGGACGGGTCGTGGAGGAAGCGGACCCAGTGGGGTTACACTTAGCTTATTTCCAGCTTTCTTAGTTAAGGCTCAAGCCACCATCAACTATCGCTCCTTCAAACCGATTTTGCAAATCCAAGCTATTTAGCCATCCCACCCTCCTCCCAGGGGGCACGCAGTGACCAGGCCGGCCTCCAAGCTCTACCCAGCCCTCGCCTCCTAGGGGTTGATCCCCTGGGGCTCGAGGTCTGCTGGGCTCTCTGCCTGCTCCCCGGACAGCACCCCGAACATGCTTACTATTGGTTATTTAACAATGTTTGAATGACATTGGGCATTGCTGATGAAAAAATGAAAAATACACATACATACTGTGTGTGTATATTACATAAATTCAAAATCTAGAGGGCTAACTTGCTGTCCCTGTCTGTCCCCTCGGTGAGTCAGCGCAACCCTAAAATGGCTTGACTTTCAAAGCTATGACCACTCTCTCCAAGCACAGTGAAACATAATCATCAATCACGCTAAAGGAGAGAGTTGGGTGGCATTTCCTTCCCTGGTAATTTTCCCTTAGTGAATGGCATGCTTTTAAGATTTTTATGCTTGATAATGGGCCGCTGATTGCTCTTCTCTGAAAGCATGCACAATTTTCTCAGAGACATACTTTTTCACTGTCCCTCGCTGGTTTGTGGATAAATGGAAAGTGAATCATTCTGATTGCACCAGACGGCACACAGAGACACAGTGTGCTGGATTTGTTCATGTCTCTGTTTATACCAGATTATGGTAAAAGCAATGAAAAGACTGGCTGCTGAGAGAAGACAGAGGTGCTTAGGCAGATTAGAGGCGCTACTACCCCTTACCTTACTTTACCCACAGTTCCCAGTGGGTTTCATCTGCCTGCAGTATATTATGGCGGAACTACGCTGACAATGAGATGGTGAGTTAGGTGTGTGCAGATTAAAGTCTCAGAGAGAAAGGCAATTTTCAGATCTACGCGTATCACTGTCTCAAATAAAAATAGTAGACTTTGTGTGCCGTTCTATATAGAGCTAGACGTACTACAGTATGTCCTCGATCAGCATTAAATGCTAAGTGGGTGAGAAGCAAATGAATCACATGTCTGAAGCCTTCTGAGGTGATAAACAGAGATTAGAGCATCGTGTGATAAAGCTCATGAAGCATTTATGCAATATGCAGATGGAGTCCTCTCATATGCTGAATCACTTGAAGAAATAAAGGACATTATGTGGAACATGTAAGCAAATTATAGTGTACCCGAGATAAAATAAACAGGCCGTGCAGAGGTTTGATGGATCATGTAAAACAACCAAAATTGATATTGCGGCTTAAGCACTGAAATAGTGAGGAAATGTGATATTTCACGATTCATCCCAACATCACTAAAATAAGAAATAAAGCCTACTTTAGGAAGAAAATTATTTTTTAATTGTAAGATTACGGATTTAAGCACACATCCAAGGCAGGAAGACATCAAGGCATGTTCGAATTCAAATTCTGCTTTACTTCCTGTCTCCAGAGGTACCTGATGTATCCTTCGCTGCCTAAAAATAAAGTCATTGCCTCATAAAGTCAGCTGCCTAGGCTTTCGGATCCAGCCAATGTTTCTCCAGATATTATATTTTATAACAATGTTATGGTAGCCTGCCAATTCAATATAGTAAATAAATAAATACTCTGAGACAAGCAAATTTACTTTTCTATTGTTGTTAGTTGTCCTGCCCCTCCTTGACTGTGATTGGTTGGCTGACTAAAAAGTGACAAGTGATGAGCATGGCATTTTATCCAAAGTTGATCATTCTCCAACTCTCCACCCCTCAGCACTCGCCACACTTTTGGCATTTTAAAAAAATGTGGCGCTCTCCTTTAAAACCATTCATAAAAAATACACTAGCGTTGGTGGACATGCGGCCTCAGTGTTATCATAACTGATTTTGATGTCCCTCTGCTTGCCCATTTCTTTTGATTCTTTGTGTAGTTCTACTCTAGCTTAAATGGATTCTGCTATTCTGCTGATGAATCACTGTTTGCTTGGTAAAGCAAATCAAATGTCATCGATCCATTCACGCTATCGGAGATCATTCTGCTCTTTGCTATGTAAACTCCAAGGTCTGCTTAGTATATACTCTCCTTCGGGAGGACGTGAGATAAAGAATGAAGGGAAATGAGAGCGTGCTGGTGGTAATTTTGGAATAGGCCAAGGTCAGCATTGTGTGAGGGCTCTTTATGTCCTTCTTTATCCAAAAGGAATCAGGCTTTGCTGATGGGGCACCTCAGAAGTTGAAACAGATGGCCTTATCTTGTCTGAAATAAGACACAGCCACCGTTAGCTACAATAAAGAGTAATTTCAGTACACACTGCTGTCTGAAGCAAAAGTCTAGGACTGCTAGAATGTAATTGATTAATGTAATTTTTACGTACAATCCCATTTCTCGTTGGTTTAACTCACATGTGGGTTGTTGACTTGCTACACAGTGGAAAACTGAACATAGCGAGGTGACAGAAACTATAAGTATTTATAGACTTGTCATCCTTGCAAGTCTTTTTCATTAGAGGTTTGCAGGGTTACAAATTAGATTCAAAAATACTTTGTTCAAGCATGCACATCCAAGTATGTTGGTGTTATCTTCAGCATTGGTGCCAGATTTCTCTGCACTATCTGTGAACTGACAGACATTACTATTTTCCATTACTATTAGGGTGTTTTATTAACAAAAATGGTTGTGCTCTAACAAGTAATTAGCTACGTACATTACCAGGTGATAATTGACATTCAAGATAAGTAAATATATACATAAATTCAACACAAAATAGTAACACAAATTATGAATTAAATTCCAGTGAAATGTCTTCACAGCCCTCTATGATGAGTTTACATCCATCATTTTGAGAGTATTTTTGAGTACGTAACTGAGAGACATTTTCTGTTTTGAGATGATGAGGTTGTTGGGTTTGACAGCCTCTGTCTGGATTGAAACTCACAACTGAGTTAAGAGTTACACTGCATCTCTTTCATTTCTTCAATATATTCTTCAATATATTATTCATATATACCGTAACTAGGAATCTAGTTACAGTTTGAGAGTTAACATTTTCAACTGGACCTTTTAAGAAGGATGTCAAGAAATATTAAAACATTTTAACAGAGATACTGTGCAACAGGTTTTGACGCCCGATCTCACGGCAATTTGTACATATTTTACGAGGTGGCTAATTCGTACGACTCGTACTCAAAATGACATTTCAATAAAGACAAATGAACCACAAGTAATATCAACAGTGATTTTTAAACACTTTTTTGGGCGTTTAAAAATCGCCCACAATTTTTAAACGCCCAACAATGTAGCATACTCCACCCCAAAAAGAAATTTTTTTCATTAATCACTTAGCCCAGTGTCGTTAAACTTTCCGTTTAAAATATGTTTGGAGGATGAGCAAAGCTTTTTTCCTTTTTTAACTGATTTGTAACGCATGGTTTTTTGGCATCGGTGTGGATTTTTAGCATCTGTGCTAGTTTTGTATATCTCATTTGACTCCACAGTGCCTTTCCTCTCACATAATAAAATAAATCAATATTTCATGTATACTTATTTACTTCCTTGGAAAGTAGCTGTATAATAAGCAGCATAATGTACAGTCAGACAGTCATAATCACAAAAATAAACCCTGAAGATGAGTTGCTGACTGGTCATTATCCCTGACATACTAGTTTCACATGCTATTTAAAAAAAAAACAGCAACCAACATTCAGTGTGTACACTAATGCTCTTTTTCAGACATGGCCCATTGTTTCACTAGCAGTTAATTTTGCCACACTTGCCATCCCAAACATCTCTCCGTGATGTGAGGTGAGCGCACTCCACGGAAATGGAGCACCCTTGAACAAATGTTTGCACCAGGAAATGAATGACATTTGGGTTCATTTGAACCAGTGTACTCTCCAATCAGTGTCATCGCAGCAGAACAAATTCAAGCATTTGGATGATCATTTGAGAGTAAATGTTAGCACACCAGAGGCTAAAAAAACAGCGAGACAAAAGTTAGTACCGACACATGGCAGGGCTGCTCTAGTTTCAGGAAACCGCGAGTGTCCGTAGGAGGATTGGCAGGCAGAAAAAAGGGACAAAAGCGGGCGGTCACACATTCACACATATATACGCACATACTTGAGAAACAGACATTTTTAAACCACCCACTACTCAGTTCAGTGCGCATGTTACTCACGGTAGAGCAGTGACTGTCAAACATTGAGTCTGACAAGGGTAAATTATACAGGAGTAAATATCAGGGCAGTGCGACTGCTAATGCACGCCACGGTCAACAACGACAATAAACCATGACAACAGCAATTCCACCCACGCCGGGAATTTTGGTTCGCCTCTTTTCTTTCAATTTAACAACTGCCACTTAAGTATATAGTAGTAAGTGCTTTTAATTGCACCGTTCTGAACTGGGAGACCATCCAAGCTGGTTGTCCTTGGACCTTTTTCTTTCAAACATCTCCCAAGGGACTGAATTTTATGTGCCATGTGCTGTTTCCTAGTCTACATGTCAACGGTGTGCCATTGTCATAGAAACTACTGATTTCATTGAAGGGTTAATAGTAATTGAGCCAAACCAAGGCCTAATTGTGTTCCAGCTTATAACTGTAGGCTGTTGCGATTTTAGATTTAAACTGACTGACTTTTTTTGCCCCCCATTCTAGCAGCTCATAGAGCCAATTACCGAAGCGCTACACGTGTCAAGGCAGTTGCTCTCACAACTGAGAGTGATTGGTGTGTGTGCTTGACTAGATTTCCTGTTCTCTTCTCTTAGGTCAGGGAGTTACTGGATGCTACCATAGTAGGCGTTCACACTTGATCACTGTGTCTGACTAAAGCAGGCAGCGGATTGTTTTCAACACTCCCGCAATATTTGCTGAATCGTGACTGCTCATTTGCACACATTACTGGTAAAAGTATGAAATGATATGACTTTATGCAATTAAAAAGATGTTATTTTAATTAAAATTACTGTAACAATGAAGTGATTATGTTAAATATAACAGTTTAAAATAACGGTTTTTATTAAATATATTTTAAATGTAATATATTCCTGTGATGGCAAAGCTGAATTTATGAATAATCATTCAGAAATCCTTCCAATATACTGATTTGCTGCTTCTTCAAGTAAAAGCAAAGAACAGTGTTAATTCAAAATATAAGTCAACCCAGTCTCATAAACACACGTACCTCTGGGTACTTTTCTACAACACCATTTTTACGTATCTTACTTCAAGTTTTGCGGCAGTTTCAAAGAGAAATGTGCACTGAGTAGTGCTAAAACAGAAGTTCAACATGTGAACCCTGGCACATTTTATTATGTTGATATAGCTATGTATTGTTGAGTTTTTATTACGTTGCTTCAGGTATGAATTACGGTGGCTAAAACTTCAAATATCCTTGGACTGTCGGTAAAAGTTAATGCTCTATCTTGTTGGGAATATGCCGTACACCAAACCCAATCCTAAACATACCCAATATGTTTAATATAACATAACATAATGTAATGTTCCTCAAGTAATTGTGTAAAAAAACACACTTTATTAATCGAAACTATAAAAAAAAAAAAAAATGTGTCTGAGCTGCCTCTAATGTTTTTTAGCGCTTTTCCACTGCATAGTACGGTGCGGTACGGTTCAGTACAGCTTTTTTGGGGGGGTTTTCCACTGGTAACAGTACCTACTACCTGGTCCCTTTTTAGTACCACCTCAGCCAAGGTTCCAAGCGAGCCGTACCGTTACCAAAACGTGACGTGTAGACTCTGCTGGTCACTGATTGGCTGAAGAATATCGTCATTACTGTGTCACTGAACTTGCAACATGAGACACAACAGACCCGCTAGATTTAAATCAGCACAGCCAGCAATGGATCGGACGCAAGTTTTTTGTTTGAAGAAACACACCTTTTTGTATCAACCAAAAATGGCTGTTTCGTGGACTTTCGTGAGGAAGTACAGACGTTCCTCTCGTTGATAGCCGAGGAGCGGATCCAGCGAGAGCTTGATGGGGCGACGTGGAATGAAAAATGCTTCATTGTTATGTGTTTGTTTGTCACGGCAGTAGAGGTGAAAAATATATATATGCGTTATAGTTATAGTTAACTATAACGACACGTGAATAATCCCGCCAACTCTAAAGCAGTACTAAACTGCATGGAAATGCAAACAGAGCCGAACTGAGCCGTGCCGTGTCGTAACGAGCCGCGCCGAACCGAGTCGTACCACGCAGTGGAAAAGCACCATTTGTTATGAGACCAGATAAAATGTCTTGATTGTCATTTTTGATGTAATTATTTTTTTCATTGTTGAATTTTTTTTTATATTTCTTTTTGTAAAAAGCTTTCTTCAAAAAAATGCATACTTAAAAATGCAACTGAGTCAAAATAATATTTAATGAAAGGAGAAGGGATGTTTCTTATCAAATCAGCATATTAGAATGATTTCTGACAGATCATGTGACGCTAAAGACTAGTAATTTTGCTGAAAATCCAGCATTACTGTACATCAAAGGAATAAATTACATTAAAAAATGTATTAAAATAGAAACATTATTTTTAATTGTAATAATGTCTTTCAATATAACAGTTTTTACAGTCTTGCAAAAAAGACTTATTTTATATTTTGAATTACTGCTGTTCTTTGGAATGTTCTATTCCCAACTTAATAGAGTCAGTTTTTCAACCTTTTTGAATCTGCGACAGTTGCTCATGTTTCTGGGAATTGCCAAATCTTATTGAACTCTTCTTTAAAAGTGACCAATTGATAGGGAGTCCTGTTTGAGCTATAATGACAGCTTCATCTTCCTCCCCACAGTGAGAGCAGAGTGCACCTGCTGTAGTGTAGCATATATCGGGCATCCTTGAAAGCTTCTCCCGCTCAACCTCATAATACACTCGACACAATCTTGATATCTTTCCTCTGGCTTCAAAGTGAAGTCCTGACCTCTCTGATTGTCATATTTTTCCACAGACTGTGGTTGCTGAAAGTGGGCTGACCATAACAGTGCCTTCGAAATGCAGTTCTCATCTTGACAGGGCAATGGAAGTTTTGCCTCCATATAGATAGTAATTGTGGGCATACTGTATTTTATTGTTGCTGTAAGATCTTTTTGCCCCATGCAGTGAAGCTTTTCACCGTTGTACTTTTGTGTTTTGGACAGTTGAATATTGTTGCTAGATGCTGTTTTTTTTTTTTTTTCAGCAGGACACGTACATGAAAGCTTAGATTTAATACTTACCTGGCTGCCTGTGGAGGTGTCATTTTGAGGCAACATACTGTAAATATGTGACCTGCTCAGTGAAAGATAATTCCAAAATGGTTGTAATATTCATAATAATAAAAATAATATATATTCATTAAACCAAACGTCACTTGTCACACTTTTTACTTGTTTTACTTTAAAGTACATTTTAAATGATTTTGTTTTAGTTATTTTTTTGTCGTGCTTGAAATAAGTGCACTTATTTTGAGTATTTTTAAGTTTTACTTGCAAGCCTTTTTAAAAGTATGCAAAAGTGTGCATATCTTTTCCACAAAGGTATAATTTGTTAAATATTAAAAAATTTAAAGGATTAGTTCACCTGAAAATGAAAATTAGCCGATTCCTCACCCTCAAGGCATCCTAGGTATATATGACTCTCTACTCTCAGACCAATCCAATCGTAGTTGTCCTTGCCTTTAATAGCTTTATTATGTCATTGGGTGGGTGTTTCGGTTCAACAATCCAAAAGGAGTTAAATAAATCGCATCCATCCAGAATAAAGCGTGCCTCACACTGCTCCAAAGGGTGAATAAAGGCCTCCACTATTTAAAATTCAATTTAAAATATTATGTGCAATAATTATCTTGTGTGCAGTAACAATCATATAAGTCAAGAGACAACTCTGCACTTTACTGTACAGTCAGTATTTTTTTTTTTTTTTAATATCCAAAATATGACAGAAAAAAAGATGTTTGTCTATAGCTTACTGCACTACTAGCTGTGCTGCTTACGTGCCGCTGACGCCCTGCTGACGCCCTGCCGATGCGTGCAGTGTGAAACCGGCATTAGTGTTCATGTGTATGGGTACATTTATTATTTTTAACTGATTTAAAATCTATTTATTCCACAGGCCATATATTCAATTCCTATTCAGGCTTTTTAGAGTTTCATGTAGGTCTGGGAGGTCTAAATGAGCTTCAGTATCTTTATCTGAATAAAGATGCAAGATCTTTACACAAGCTTCCGTATCTTCTGAGAAGATCTGTCTTGCCAAGAAATGTGCCATTTTTATTTCTCAGCATGAAAATGTATTTTTTATTTAGATTCTTTGTGTGCTTGTGTAGGTTTGGCAATGTGGAGGAAGTGTGGAGGTGTTGCCCTGTGCCCGTATCGCCCATATTGAGCGCGCCCACAAGCCCTACACCGAGGATCTCACTACCCACGTCCGCAGAAATGCTCTGAGAGTGGCTGAAGTGTGGATGGATGAGTTTAAAAGCCACGTCTACATGGCCTGGAACATTCCACAAGAGGTGAGGTCTATTATGTCAGCTACTGTACTCACCGCTAGAAAGTCCTGTTGACATTTACAGTCACTTAAATGGTAGATGCTTTTATCCTAACATGTCTTATAAATAAGAAATGCTAAAACGCAATTCATCCAAAGGACACAATAAAAGTTGCAATACAAGATTTGGGGGTTATAACAGGAGGTTATAAATTCAATGAATCAAATTTATTTTAGTAGGTTTCATACACTCAAAAAAAAAAAGATTCATTAAATTTACTAAAATAATAATTAATAATTTAGCTAGAATTAAGCACATTTATATTGACAATCACTCACCTTAAAAAAAAGTGTAGGAGTATTGTTTATATTGTAATTAATCTGTCCCTAGTACTTTGGGAAAAAATGCTGCTATTATCAATTTATTTTAGCTAGTTTTATAAAAAGATGTAGAAGGGTGTGACATAATATAGGGTTGTTGCAGTGTTTGTAAGAATTTCAAAATCCACATGAGCATGACTTTGGACTTTGGAATTGAGCATGAATGGATATATCCACTTTATTTTTTTCCCAGTAAGAGCTGCCACAGCCATTTATAAGTGTAATGTTTAAGCAGAAGGATAGCTGCTTAATTTTGCGTTGAAGAATAAAGTAGACAGGGTTGTCTGGTGACTTTTGCGATATTCCACCATCAAGGTACAGTGAATGGGAATGTTCTGGAAATGGCCTTATTGTGATGGCAGCACAAGTGCAGCTCATTCACAGACCCCAGCAGTCTCAGAGGAAACATAGATGTGTAAAAGTGTGTGAGTGTGTGTAGGGGGGTGCAGATTTTATATGGCAGCATCAACGGCTTGAATCTGATGTGGGTAGAAACTGGCAATCAGTGTAGCGAGACAAAGGAAGTGTGAAGGGAGCCCTTTTGGGTTCAATAAAATGCTGCAGCACTTTAGATCATCTTAGTGCTTTTACTACATGCTGGATGGGCAGACAATGAGTTTAATTCCTTCTTTTCCCGTATATTTCATTATGAAGTAATTCATGATATTTGTGAATAATGAAATTAAGTATTTCATTAGGTGTTGCTATACTATACAGAGTGCATCAAATTGGAGGTTAGTTTATCTCCTTACTTATGCTGCCTGTACGAATATCTTTCATAAATGGATCTCTGATAAACTGCCAATAGTCTCAGAATAGCTTATGGTGAAATAGATTTTCTTTCATTGGAATGTATTACCTACAGGTCAAAAGGGGAAATGGAGACGTTTTATCAGACATGGAACCTATTCATGAACCTAAAATTAATGCAAGGATAAGTATAAATGTTATTTGTGTGTTTGAATGCACATTTTGGGATCTCTAGTCATTGTTCTTTTGTAAAATAAAGAGTAAAAAAAGTGAGTACCCATATCTGCTGATAAAACCTTTCAGTAATACTTTCTTAAATTATGTCACAAGCATACTGTATTCATTCTTTTTTTTTGTTGTTGGTTGCAAAGTAAAAACAGGAAAAGGGGTGACCCATAAACATTTTTCCCATTGTTGGAAATACAAATTATGGCCACATTCAGTATAACTTGAATAATTGGAAAGTAAATCTGATTGTAAAGACTATATACAAGTGATTAGAATGTGTAGAGAAATACAGTTGTTATTGTCTATTAAGCAGCCATTACCTCATTTATAGTTCTCCAGCCCTCAGCTCTGCTTCCAACCATATGTTACAGTGCTCCATTTATTTAGGGAGCTTTGGCCCTGCTCGTGCATTTATCAGCAAGACAGCAATTAAGATCTGGTGAAAGCGGAAGGCGTCGTGAGATTGCAGCAGATTCCCAGACTCAAGCTGAATGTTGAGAGGAGGGAAAGGGAGAAAAAGGGAAGTGACTGTTGACGCAGGAACAAAGAAATGACTCTAGTGTGCTGAGCGACATGAACTGAGATATTCTTTGCTATTTCAGTTCCAGTGGTATGGAGCGCAATGCTGCTTTTTTATGAATCACTGCTATAACGTATGGCGATTCGGCCTGATTCTATATCTCCAGTTTGATAATCTCTTTGTGAAGATAAATGTTTGTGTTATATTATGATTATAGTCATGACTATAGATCATTGGTACAACATGCAACGAAAATGTCTGTCAATTAATCACCCTAATGTTGTTCCAAACCTATGCATTTATTTCTTCTGCTGAAGACAAAAGAAGATCCTTTGAAGATAGCTGATAGCCATATATTTTTCCCCATAAAATAGATGTCAATGGCAACCAAAACCAATATTTTAGGTCACAACTCTCCTCTAAATATCTTATTAGATGCTGTGTGTGCTTTTGTTAGTTAGCTTGTTAGAAACATCTTCATTTGAGAAAGAAAAATTAATGTTTCTAAATGAATTACCAGTTGTTAGAAGTTAATAGCAACCAGGGACATTTTAAAAATGGCAACATCTGCTCAAAATAAATTAGTTTAAAATGACCCATAAGTTTGCATAATAATGATAAAAGACCATATTTTACTGTTGCTAGTTTCCAAAGAAACATTGATAGTTTTATTTACTTCAACTTGATAAATGAACTGACACAGATAATATATGTATATATTTAGAAATCACTGACATATATGCTGGGGACGTGAAAATGTAGGAAGTTGTAGAAGTTAAAAGGTTCATTCAGAAATGAAAATTCTTCATAATTTACTCACCTTCAATTTAACCTAAAGTACACCCTGATAGCACACGTACTGTACATCTAGGATATATCTATTTGATGTCTGCATTTACATCTACAAGACGCATTATTTACATGTAGGTTCTTTGCTCATTTGCAATACGTCTATTGGACGTCTCATTTTAGATGTCAAATAAATGTCTATTAGATGTCTTTAAGATGTTTATAATTTAGAACGTATGTAAAACTGACATCTGAAAGATGTCTTCCAGACGTTTGTAGACACCAGATGCTTTCCAGATCTTCAACAGATCATCTTGCGGACGTACATGTGCTATCTGGGCATGAATTTCCTTCTTTTTGTGAACACAAAACAATATATTTTGAAGAATGTCATTAGCCAAACGGTTGCATGTGGCCTTTGACTTCCATGTGTGTGAAAAGGAAAATACTGGAAGTCAATAACTACCAGCAACCACCAACAACACAGTTTCAGAGCAGCTTTAGTGTGACAGAATTTTATTTATTTTTTGACTAAACTGCCCCTTTAAACTCATTGGAATATCTGGCTGTTTGTTTGTGTGTCATCAGGACTCAGGGATAGACATCGGTGACATTGCAGAAAGGAAAGCATTGCGGAAAAAACTGCAGTGCAAGACCTTCCGCTGGTACCTAGTGAACATTTACCCTGAGATGAGAATGTACACAGACACCATCGCATACGGAGTGGTGAGTATTTGTATTAAACCCAGTGAAACGGAAGCAGTTTGCACATGAAAAGAGCAAATAAAGAGTTCAAATACTGTGCAAACAACTGAATATCTTGTCAGATAGACTAATTTCCCAGCAGTGCGGTGTTATCTGGAATCAAATTGTGTTGTAATAAAATCCTGCATGTCCAGTCAGAGCAATGGCAGTTGCAAGACAGTTCCTCCACGCGGCTAATGCTCCTGTGAGTGCTGAATAAGCTACAGCTCATTGTGAATGCCCAGATATTGTACCATTGAGGCAGGATTTGAGAGCAGCGCTCGCCACGTGTGACACCCACTCGCCGTTCCGTCCAAGGCATCTGAAGAGGATTTTCTGAATTTGCTTCACAAAACGATCCCTGCGCAAAGCGTTGCTAGCCATCGAGCCGCAACTAGCCCATACTGTTTTTATTAGCCATGCGTGTCAAATCTAAACAATTCATTCACTTTTTATTTCCTACTAGACTAAATAATAATGCACTTGACTCAGTACTGATGCAGAAACAGGCTGTGTGCTTGAGGTGTTCATTCTGTGCTTGATGTCATCATGTGTGTTTTCATAGGCGCAATTTAAAAGGAAGAAACTGTGGAAAATAGGTCAGCCTTATTGAAATGAATTCTGGGAGTAAAGGGCTCAGAAATAGCTCTCGCCCTCATTACTTTACTCTGAGTGACTGCATTTGATGAGCCTGTCAATCACGTTGGCTGGAAATTCAGCACGCGGTGATAAAAGGCACAGCAGTGTTCAGCTGAATCCAATGGAAAATGCCAAAACAGAGATACGATCCATTGAAGTCCTCCGTTAGGAATTCTGTTGTCACTGATACGGCCATGTGTTTAAACATTATTTTCATTAGACGTAACAGTTGCAATGCGCTTTGAAGCCTATGGAGAAAAATAGTTTTTGAGGCTCTGCATGCAATGATTTTGCTAATAGGCTCTTTATACTCTGGAGGTAAAATCAGGTAAACAGAAGAGCAACGAGTTCAAGTTATTCGTGGAAGGCGTGACAGTGCGGCTCTTTTACTTCACCAAGGACTTTGGCTGGAATATCATTTAGATGATTCATGAGTGTGCATACACTTATGAAAATGAATTTTATAATTAGAACCTGTAATTAGGAGGAGAATTGAACCGCATTACGATGCAAGTGAAAAACAGCCTTGAGTTTTATCTGCTATATGTGAAAGAGAGGGGCTACAGCGAAAAATGCCATGCACTTGATTGTCTACTTAATACTGATAATGCTATTTTTCTCTCAGCTGAGAAACTCTCTGAAGACCGACTTGTGTCTCGACCAAGGGCCAGACACTGACAACATTCCCATCCTTTACCTCTGTCACGGGATGACACCTCAGGTGAGTTGCCTGTTCACCTGCATCAGTGGACTGACTGTGACATTGCTTCTCTTTTCTGTTGCTGTTTTATCATGGCTGTCAGTTGAATGCATGTAGTGTGGTTTATTCGAAATAAAATTACAAGATAAGCATGTACCACTGTGCAAATATTGATTCAAAGCAGCTTACAAAATTATGTAAAATATTTTAAAGAAAGAGTTCACCAAAAAAACTAAAATTCTGCCATCATTTACCCTCATGTTGAGTTTATTTTCTGTTAAGAACAAAAGAAGAATTTTTGAAGAATGTGGGAATCCGAACACAGTATTTTTCCCTATGCTGTGGAAAACAATGGCTACCATTAACTGCTGATTACTAACAGTATTTAAAATACCTTCATGTCTGTTCCTTTAAAGAAAGAAACTCGAACAGGTTTAAAGTGCCCCTATTTTGGGTAATGAAAGGTTCATATTTTGGTTTTGGGAGTCCCAAGCAACAGGCTGACATGCAAAAACTTTGTCTTACAATATTTATTAATTTTTAACCTTATTTTAACGATTCCCAAACGATTCGCTCAACAATTTTTTTTTAATATAACCACTCATTGAAATAAGACGTCAACATGAAATGGCTTAGGACTTGTTTTGAAAATGACTCGTTTCAATGATTGAGAGTCAACTCTTTTTTTTTAATAACTTTGTACTTTCAGATTTAAAACTTTGCAAGATCTTTTCATTCACTTGAGAGCTGTGTTACACACCGCATGCAACATAATTTAAAAAATCCATCGTAGGGGCACTTCAAAACAACATGAGGGATAATAAATGATGAAGAATGTTTCATTTTTGTGTGAACTATCCAATAAAATAGTATACATGCTTTGCTTTATTGTATGCTTATTATAAGCTATTCTTTGTATACTGTATGTTTGGATGCATATACATCCATACATATACACATTTATATAAAAAGCTGTTTAATAATAATACAGTTTATATTTTACAGTAATTACTTTCTACAGCAGTATAGACACAACTACTGTGTGCAGGCAAAGATGGATATACTGATTATCCTACTTGTAATACATCACATTTTTACCTTTATTAATTGCCATACCATTCATTTGATGAAACATTCTGACAGCCATATATAGTTTTTATTAGACCTAATTTATTTAAAGACTGAATAGTAGTGTAAAACGGTAATGCAACAAACATTACATAAAAACAAGGTACAAATAATAAAAGTACAGATGTGCTGAGAAGGAATTGTATCAGCTAGATATCATCGCTAACGAATGTAAAGTATGTTTAAATGTCTGTAAAAGCAGAAAAAAACTGTTTTTGAAAAGTTTCTAGAAAAAATTGCAGTAAATTGACAACATTTTCAAAACTTAGCACTAGTGCAAACAATATATCACCAATTTTGTTATACATTTCTGAAATAGCTCTTTACTAGTCGTGTTCCCACTTGCTGAAGAAGGCAGTGTTCTTTAATGTTCTGTAGAGTACAGGTTCCCTTTCAGTCGGTCACTCCGAGTCACGTCGGTGACCGACGAATAGGAATCTCGCTTCGAGATGGCAAATCTAC
>JAUMHG010000043.1:24456516-24470760 GCA_032359395.1 Enteromius anoplus | reverse complement strand
GGTCTCGGGGGATTAACCCGACGCGCACCTCTAAGGAACCTAACGATGAGTTGGTGCTTACCTAGGGACTGGCCGTCTACTTCATCGTGGTATGCTGAGATGGCAGCTACATATACTTTAATAGTTGAATGGGACAGACTGCGCTCCAACTTTTCCTGCAGGAAGGCAAGCACTACTGAAATCGTGCATCTCTGTCGGTCCTCTTGACGTAAGGAGCACCAGTCGACGAACAGACTCTCTGTGCGTAGGCCAGCCTCGTTGAAGGGGCCTTAGACTGAGAGATGGTGTTAATCACAGCTGCTGGCAAGCCGGGAAAGTCTGCCGCATCCTGTCCAGGAACCAAACGTGCGAGTTCTAGTGAACAAGACGTGGGTGCCAGATTGTGCCCACCCCCATCCGCAGGACGGTTTTCTAAGGAGGGACTGCCATGAGGAGCATGAAGTTGGGAACTTATGTTCGGGAGGATGTTCTCCTGTAAGCCTGCTCCTCGACCTCCTCCAGGAGCTGTGCAAGAAGGCTCACTGGGAAACAGATGTACTTGACCCCCAGAGGTCAGCTGAGTGCCAGTGTGATCCTGTCGAGGGGCGCCTCGGTCAGGGAGTGAAGCAGGTGGCAAGGGAGGCCTCGGGAAAGACGAAGAAATGTATCTTGGCCTCGCCGAGGTGGCTCCAGCTCAGCTGAACTACCTGGGGGTGGAGTCGTCGTTCTCCAGGGCGGGTGGCTTACCAAAGACGGTAAATGCCTGGATTTTGAACAACGCGCAGCAAATACAGCCACGTCTGACTCTACAGGAGTGGATGGATGGCGGATTGCCAGTAGAGGCGTCGACCACCCTGGCGAACGATGAACGCGACGGCTGCAACCCTCACCTAGCATGCAGCACCCAAACCCATGAAGGCATTCGTTTGCACAACGAGATGCCAGAAATCTTAATCTAGAGGCCCTGCCGCTTGAAGGGAGCCTAATCATGGGTTGAAAAGGCGGCAACACTGCGGGAAAATGCCGATCCTGAGTGTGCCACGTACGCTGTCCATCTCATGAACCGATCGTGAAACCAATGCTGAAGTGGTGTCATATGGAAAGACCCCAGCAGCGTCACTGCTGCTGAGGCTGCCATATGTTCCAGGAGCCTCTGAAAAGAATTGAGAAGAACCGCCTTGTGTCTGAACGAGCTCAGACATGGCAGTATGGCCTGTGCGCTCTCCCCCGTGAGGCGGGCAGTAGCGAACGAGTTCAGCTCCGTGTCGAGAAAAAAGATCCTCTGCGAACAGAGTATGCTCTTCTCTCGCTTGACCTGAAGGCCTATCTGGCTGAGGCACCGAAGCACCAGGTCCCTGTGTTGACTGAGGATGTGAATGTCCATCTGCCAACAGGCAGACGGAGATTCCTCCATGAGTCTGGTAAAGACTAGGAGAGACAGGAACAGGCCAGACAGGAGAATGCAGTACTGATATGCTCGAGCCTCGAGCCCAGACCGCCGAAGGAGCCTGAGGCGAGGCAGAAACGAAGCCTGACAATACGCGTACTTCAGGTCGGAAGCTGCAAACTCGACCTGGAGTCTGAAGGACGGTGTGAGCACTCTGAACAGGAGCCTGAGAAGGGACTGGTCCAGGGCTCACTGATCCAGGCAGGGTCTTTACCCACCGTCTTGTTCGGGCACGACGAGGTTAGAGCTGTGAAGCCTTGACCTCAACTCGGCTAGAGAGACAGCCTTCATTGCTACCTTCGCCAGTAGGATAGCAATGTCCACACAAGGGACAGCCGCATCTGTCTCGGAGTGAACACGAGAAAACAGGATGCCTCTGTCCCCAGGCGGAGGCCTGGCGAACTGAATCGCAAAGCCGAGGTGCACCGACAGTATCAACCACTGTGCTAGGGGTGTCAAGGGCACGGTGACCACCGTGTCCGCAGTGGGGCAGCCTGGCGGGAGACTCGGGAGAGGACCGACCCCAGAAGGTTTGTGCTGGGGGTGAGTCGACTCCACCGATCTCCGCCCTGGCGATCCAGGACTCCGGGTCCGCATCTAAGCAGAAAACAGAAAGGTTAGATGGGTTCCCCGGGGCACTGGGCGCTTAAGAGAAATGGTTAAATGGAATCTCGGGGCCCTGGGCCCAGAGGTGTGGTAGATTGGGCACTTTTTGGGGCTACGGGAATCCCCGGCCAGGCCCTGAGGAATGGGGGGATGCCCTCAGCGACGAGCAGTCTGAGGCAGGGCGCTAGTGGGCTTGGCATACTCCCTGCGCGATAAGATGTGACTTATGGCCTCAGACTGCTGCTGAACTGTCAAAAACTTCTGGGCAAAGTCCTCTACAGTGTCGCCGAAGAGGCCAACCTGCGAGATGGCCGCATCAGGAAAGTGGACTTTGTCAATGTCGGCCATCTCAGCAAGGTTGAGCCAGAAGTGTCGCTCCTGAGCCACTACCGTGGACATCACCCAGCCAAGGGCACGTGCGGTAACCTTCGTTGCCTGAAGGGCAAAGTCGGTCACAGCACAGAGTTCCTGCATGGCCCCTTGATCAGACCCACCCTCATGCAGAAGTTTGAGTGCTTTGGCCTGGTACACTTGCAGTGTGGCCATTGCATGCAGGGAGGTGGCAGCCTGCCCAGCGGTGTCGTAAGCCCGGCCCGTGAGAGGACTGGGGCCGTGGTGGTCCAAGCCAGGTGGCGGCTCTGCGTCCACAGCGCGCTCAACATGGGGGATCAACACGTACCCCCTGGCTGCACCTCCGTCAAGGGTGGAGAGGGGAGAGGAGCTGGGGGCCAGGCGTGATGAGTACGGGGCTCGCCACGATCCGGTCAGCTCCTCATGCACCTCCGGAAAGAAGGGCACAGAGGAGGACCACGACGGGGCGGCGGTCTGAGAACTCGAGATGCCAATCATCCCGCCGAGACAGATCGGTCAAAGGTGCACGTGGCACCTCCAAACCGACTGCCTTGGCGGTTCGGAGGAGCATAGCCGAGAGCTCAGTGTCCTCCTGGGACGGAGCAGCGACCACGGACGGCCCCTGTCCCGCACCTGCGAGCGCTTCGCCGCCTGACTCTCCCTCTGATGCTGCAGAAGACATCTCAACCTCTTGGAATGTTCCAAAGGAGACGCTCAGCCCGGTGGCATTCGGGGAAGAGCACTGCTCTGGAAGCACCACCACAGGGCTGCAGGGGTGCAGCAGAAATTTGCGGGGCTTTTACACCCACCGGAACATTCTGCACAGTCACCGTGCGATCCCCCAGGCGCCCCCCCGCGGCCGCCGAAAAGCCAGCGTAGCTTTCTGTCTCACCGCGGGAAGGACGCGAGGGGAGCTGTCTCGTGAACGAGAGGCGCGAACGCAGTGTATCGATTCTCATGCACTCATAATGAACACATGAACTGGCGAGCAAAAGACTGGCGCTCTGTGAGCCTTTATAAAGGCTACTAGTCCCGCGGGTCCGTTGACAGCTGCCCAGTTGAAGATGCTGCAACGACGAGAGATAGGAACTCTGTTTGTTTGTAGATTCTCTTCCAGCAGACATGTCATTCAGACGAGGCTCCGAAAGCGAAAAGCTGCATGTGCAATCCAGCCACGCTCTCTTATACTCACGCTGTGATGAGATGCACCTGGCTGTGATTATTGCACGCCAATTGTCATTGGCCTTTTCCAAATGACTCGAAGACGATCGGTCTCTCATGCGAGTTCTCATTTGTAATGTCGAAGTGATTCGACTGAAAGGGTAACAGAGATTATATATTTTAGCCAGAAGTGGTAGTTAAAGTGCCTTAATAACATATTTATTTTATACAAACACACAAACTTTTGTTTCACAAAGATATTAATTGATGGACTGGAGTAGTGTGATGTTTTTATCCGCTGTTTTATTAGACTGATTCTGACGGTGCCCATTCACTGCAGAGGATCCTCTGGTGAGCAAGTGACATAATGCTAAATGTATCCAATTCCACTGTGATAAAGAAACTCCTCCTCTAAATCTTTAATGTAAAGAGGATGAGTACATTTTCGGCAAATTTTAATTTTTGAGTGAACTATTCCTTTAAGTGCTATATTTCCATTTCTATCCAGAATATACAAAATTTATGTGCATGGTATGTATGAGTAACTACACTTTTCTTAGGAGATCATGCTGTGATACCAGATGAGATTATTCTGAACATGAAGTGTGAAAGGTTAGCCTTATTGAAAGGGATTTTTGTGGGAAGATGGATGAAGCCCTGACAGCTCCATCCATACAGAAACATGCCTGGGCACAGTCGGGGGATTGTGTAATGAAATATATCTATTTTCTTTCTCCTTTCTTCAGGGAGGCTCCATCCAGAATACAAAGTCAAAGCGATGCCTTGAACTCGTGGAGAACAATGACAATGAGTTTGGATATCAGCTGACGCTCCAAAAATGCACTGGCCAGAATTGGACCATCACCAATATGTTGCCTGGTAGCACCTTATGATGGTACTGTAGACACTGAAGAATATGTGGATCTGGGAGGACTGCATTGGCAAATGATGACAAGCTTAAGCACCTGGATGTCTCTATTTGACTTTTGACATCATATGATAAATGTTAAACATTTTTCCTAGCTACTGTACTTGTGCATACTGATAAGACACATTTGGAAGATATCGCATTGTGTATTATGAGGTTCTACACTGTACTGAGATTTATTTTGTGCAAGGTATACTTGGTTTTGTCTCGACTTGAAGGTTGTACAGGCTCCAATGCACACATTGAAGCCATAATTGCTACTATGTAGCAAAGCTTTGACAACGTTCTTGCTGTATTTCTTTCTAGTGTCTCAGGTTTGTAGGTTGAGATTATTTTGAAATAACTCTGTACATTTTTGGGACATGCCAATATGTTGGAACTTATCTAGATACAATCAACTGTTTTATATCTACATGTATAGTAAATATTCTCAATATTTATAATTAATGGCAGTAAAGAAACAAATGCGACGACGAATTGTGACTTCTGCTAATCTACATTTTTATACATTTCATACCATCAGTCCTGTAGAGAGAGAGAGCTGTAGTTGTAATGACAGATTCTGTAATTCCTCGCAGTGTCAGTGGTTTGGTGGAACAGATGTGCTCTCTCTAGAGTACAGCTCAGTGTTTTTGTTCCTTTAGATGCATAGCACGCGCTAGTTCACCAAAATATTCCATGATGATCACAGTGAATTTTATAGCAGTGGTTCTAAACTGGTGGATCACAAGTCAAAAATAGGTTACAGGTCTGTTCGGGAAAACAGAGGAAGCACTGCTGAGTACAATAATTATAACTAACCATATAGATACAATAGCAGAATAAATCAAATTCGTTCACACTCTTATTTGGGAACCAATTCTCACTATTGACTATTTCTGTGACTTTTGCCTCAGAAAAACTCCTAATTTGCTGCTTATTTAAGGGGTCATATAATGCCAATTTAATAACGCCAATATGATTCTTTAGGGTCTTAATGAAAAGTCTGTAATACAGTTTGTTTCAAATTTCTCAAGGGTAGTGTAAAAAAACACCCAATATACCCTTTCAAAAAAAGCTATTTTTTAAAACACTCTGTTCTGTGTACTTCCCCTTTAAATCTTTACTAGCTCCGCTGACCCCGCCCCTCTTTTCTGAAGTGCTCTCATAGGATGTTTATTTAGCAATATTTAAAGTCCTAGACGTTACATTCATAGTGAAACTTGCTAATTAGCACATTATTAGGAAAGGTGATTAATTAAAAGACAATATACTGACTGCATTTGTAGGTGAGGCTATCTCATGAATGATGCGCGCAAACGTAAGTGCATTTAGGTAGATCAAGGGTGCATTCCAATCAGAGCCAAACGTACATTGATGTTCATCCTCTGCATCTTCAGTCACTCAGATGTCGGGATTAAATGACTACTGCTATGTTCATTATTACATTCAACAACAAAACACCTCAATCACTCATGCTCGTCTCTGGATCTCGGACTGATGACGGCTCACTCAGGGCGGGTCTGAGGTAAGACACCAGTCCAGTCTGTGTGAAATGCTGTTAATTGCCAACACACATTTCATTTCAAACAACTTGTAAAAGTGCATCTGGCATTATATGACCCCTTTGAGGTAGTTGGCGAGTTTAGGTATAGGGTAAGAATAAAGGGTTACTCCACCCCAAAAATAAAATGAATTAATCACTTACCCCTATGTTGTTCCAAACCCATTAAAGCTTTGATTGTCTTCAGAACACAATTTAATATATTTTGGATGAAAATCAGGAGGCTTTTGACTGTTCCATTGACCGCTAAGTACTGAACACTTTCAAGGCCCAGAAAAGTATGAAAGACAATGTCAGAATGGTCCATCTGCCATCAGTGGTTCAATCTGTAATTTATGACGATTTTTGAATGCAAAAATAATAATAATAATAATAACATATATTCCACAATTTGTCTCCTTTGTGTCTCTCCACATCAACATTTTGGAGAATATCCACTGGATGCAAATAACGTATGCAGTTCGGTGTCAGTCGTACCCCACAGAAATTTTCTATGTGTATTTATGCTTTGATCTGAATGAAAACAATGCATACTTGACACTGAAGAGCATACGCTGTTTGTGTCCAGAGGATTCTATCCAAAACGGCACTATGGTGACACAGAGAGACAAAGAGGAGACAAATTGTTGAATGTTGTTATTTTTATTTTCTTTGCGGACAAAAAGTATTCTTGTTGCTACTTTGTGTTACAGTTGAAGCCTCCTGGTTTTCATCCAAAACATCTTAAATTGCATAAAAGCTTTTACGGTTGGTTGATCAATGTTTAATGACAAAATTTTGGGGTGGAGTAACCCTTTAAGGGATCTAACATATGGTCATGCTTAATAAGGTATTAACATGTGCTTTATATGTACTGATACACAGCCAATATGCTATTCATATGCATAAACAAGTAAATAGTGAGAATTGATCACTAAAGTAACTTAGTGAACTCTGGTCAAGTTAGACAGATGCAAACATGAACATGCTGCATAGCATCATTTAAAAACCCCGTTCACAATGTGTTTTGTGTTGAGAATTACAGGTTTTATTAATATTAGATATTTAGGTGTTTCTTTTATTTAAAGGTGTTTCTCTTATTTAAAGTTATGTCCATATTATATTTATCACAATTGAATGATACATTGAACAAAAAAGGGTATGTCTGCAAACTGAAATGATTTTATTACAACCAAGAGCAGAAATTATGCCTGATGAAGAGCTTACTGGTTGAAACGTTGCGCTTTGTTGTAATAAAATATTCTGGATTTTTAATTTCTTCAAAAATTTCCTTTGTTCTTAATTATTTTCAAAAATGTTTTGAGCTGTGATTTGAATCTCATTTTGCTGTTTCTTGTATATGAAAAGCTAGCAGAACAAAAGAATGAAATCACACTGAAAAAGCCGCTCTCATGTTTGGTATGGTGTGCAAAAAACATTCAAGCAGTGCCTTTAATGTACAAACAGAACAAAGAAGGAACATAAGTTTGTATTTATAGATGGTCACACTACGAAGGCAAAAAATCAACTCTTTTAAAGTACCAAACATAAACTATATTTGTCTGACCCATAAGTGAACCCAGTGGCCCTCTTGACCTGAATTATTTACAGTAATTATAATTGAAAGCAAATAATTTTATACTAGATCATTGCAATATGTGCTTACCATGACTAACACCCTGTTCCTATAAGGTGCTCCTATGCAGTTGCTAGAGTGTTCTGGAAACTTACCACACTGATCAATATTGTGTGCCTGATTGCTTAAAAAAAGTAATTTCAGTATTCTATTCTATGTGCTACTTCACGACAATGTAGATGCCGTAATCTGAATTGAAGAAGATGCTGAATGTAAAATAATAATAGTCATGCTTTGCTTCAGAAGCACCACTAATTATAATGCATATCATACAGCGGTATTGTTTTTTTGGTCTTTTTTTTTTTTTTTTTTTTTTCTTCTATTTTTGGTCACACTTGTTTGGGAACCAAGACTCATCACTAACTACAACATTTTCCTAATCTCCTAATCTGCTGCTTATTAATAGTTAGTAAGGTAGTTGTTACATTTAGGCATGGGGTAAAGCGGAGAGATTTAAAATATAGTCACACCAAAAAAAAGGCAGAAAAAAATTGTTAAAATAATCAACAAATATGCTAGTAATATGCATGCTAATAAGCAACTAGATAATAGTCAGAATTGGTCACTAAACTAATGAGTTACAGAACACACAAAAAATGTAAGCTATTATTCCTTGAAAATCTCACCTTCTGCTGCAGGTCTCAAATCTAATCACATATTCAGAACTGGCACATCTTGACTAGTCACGATAAAACAACCAATGGCTTGGCAACACTGATATCAAACCTGGCGTGATGAGTTTTGATGCATCACATTTGAATATGAATGCAAACCCTTCTAGTGTTTATTATGGTGCTTTTTTTTAATACCTGATCACTGGATCAGGTATTAAGGTATGGAAAGAATCCATTAAGATATTTTCCAAGGATAAAATAATGTAAAATGATTTAAAGTCATGTCAGATACCAATGCAGAAATTTCATTTTTATATGAATGGCCCCTTTTAAAGACTCCATTGACACTGTTGTTCATTGTGTGGTGGTAAACAGCTTTGCTGTTAACGTGTCAAAGATTTTATTCTCAAAAGATGTCTCCCTGTAGCAGGAGTTGTGTGCATCAATAGATGTTTTCTTTAAACTCTCCCCCTTCTCTCTATCTGGTGTGTATCAAGGGAAAAGACGAGTGGCACTTTCTGTTCTCAACTTGCCAGTCCTCATTAGCATCTACAGTCCTGCTGGGCCAGAGGGATGTTTGCCATTAAATATACATGTACATCCACTTCTACCACCCTCACAATGCCACAAAAGTCTGGGAAATATTTGCATTTGCAATGACCTTATGCATGTAGTTAAAATACAACTCTATGGCCCAGTTTCACAAAGGGGGCTAAGCTTAAGCCAGGACTAGGCATTTGTTAAATTACGTTATTTTCATCTGAGACAGCTCAAACATGCAATTTTGTCTGGGGCTAGCTTAACCCTTGTCTGTGAAACTGGGGGAAAATCTATGCCACCTAACAGTGCATAGCAAATCATAAACAAAACCACACACGCTGCTTCAAGAACGTTAGCTGATACCTACTCGGGCACTGCACCCACTGTAAAAGCAGCCTGCCAAAAAGATTCTCTGAAAAATTGTGATCCTTACTTTCATTGTAAACGCAGGGCGGCAAAGCACAAGGTCAACACGTCCCTCTTATCTAATGGTTTAATAGGAGCCGCTCAGATCAATATTCCATTCAGACGTTCAGTTGGCAGTGTCATGGCTCAATGTGTCCTTCCTGCATCCAAACATGATCAAAGCCAAACCCTTTTTGGGTTTTTAAAATAAGCAATGATGTTACATCAACCTACTCATGCAAAAAGAAATACTTATTTTAGCACTGCACTGCAGAACTACTGTATTTCTGAGATTCTACATAATGACTCAAAGCATTAATTAAAGCGTTAAGTAAAACATTGCGCTCTAAGTTCAAAGTTTGGGCTTTGACCCTGCTTGTTTTTTGGTGTTTTATAGGCCAGTGATTAACATACAGTTTATAGGATGTAGGATGTATCATCAAACTGGTGGTTGTCCAGTCTGAAACCAGGATTTATTTATTATAACCTGAATTTATTTAATCTTATGACATTGAGAAAAAAAGAAAAGAAAAAAAGCTTTGTTTTATTCCAACTGAGTACTATAATAGTAATAACTGAACTGAGGATGTATTCAATTTTAACAGAATTTGAATTGACATATAGCAAAATGCACAAGAAAAAAAAAGTCTATTTAAGAAAATAGTATTAAAATGATTTGGAATCCATATACTGTACCTATTATTTCAATAGAAAAGCAAGATTTGTCAAGTAAAAAAAATAATGTTGCTATATAAAGTGTTGAAAAATATTTTCAAATGTAATAAATAGATATTTTTCAGTAGCTAAGGTTAGTTAGCTACATATATTCCTTTCAATTTTTTACATTAAATTATTATTTTATAATTATTTTATTTCTAAAATTAACTAATCAAGCCTGTGAAAGAGCCTTCTGCTGTGTAATATGCAACATAGCAGGTCAAAACGGCATATGAAGTTGTTGACAAGTGTGTTTATGCCCTGATGTAAATAATACTCTCAGGAGATGAGTCGAGGAAAGATGAACCATATCTGTGAATTTTCTTAATGTAGAGTTTGTGTGTGTGCATTTTTGTGGGTCACGATCGGTGGATATTATTACGTATTTATATTTTTAACTCATGGGAGGTCCTGTATACTTACATTTCTCAGAGGTTGTGTGGGTTTTGCTTGCAGGATTCATTTGCTGCTGCCTTCTCGATTCTGCAGAGGGAAACAGATGCAATAAACTGGATGAAGTGCTGTTGTTCCTCCCCTGCGAGTAGATGACAGTTTTTTCTGCCCTTGCCCATATCTATTATTCAGGTATCTCTCTTTGGGGATGGGGCCAATGAAACTGTGTCCATAATCAAACACACATACCCACATACATTGCAGCTCTGTTCCTGATGCAGCAGCGAGAAAAAAAACCTGACGAGGTATTCCTGGCACAAAGTAAGTGCAATATGACAATGGGGAATAGGAGGGCTCGGGTTAGCATATGGAGAGAATCAAGGTATAATCTGAGCTGAGAATGGACATGATTCCCAGTGGAATCCAAAGCCGTAGGGGCAGAACAGAGGCTCTCTTTGTTTTCCATTCGGCAGGTATGTTACAGGTGCTGATGGGGGAAGGAGGGTGTTTTGTAGAGCAGTAAAATGCACCTGAGACTCCAGCCCTAAGCATGTAAAAATATGCTCTGTGGAATACATCGCAATTACTGCAGTATTGACAGCTGTGTGCTCGAATTCTAATTTGACTATTACATATTATATGTGTTATTTACAACTGTGAAGATCCAAAACACTATGTTACTTTATAAGGAACTAAACATGATCTATGAGCTTGGCTATATAAAAAAAAGGAATGAAAAACAGTGACTTGGAACAGCAAAGCAACAGGGTAAACAAGAAGGCTTAAAGGGTTAGTTCACTCCAAACTGAAAAGTCTGTCATTATTTACTTACCCTCATGCTGTTTCAAGATTTTAATGAAATATCTCAAATAGCCCAGAAATGTGTCATTTTACTTTCTTTCTCTCTTCCACGTTGCAGCCATTAAAAATAGTTACAATAGTAGTTTTTAAGGTGGTTCAAATTGGTTATCTTTTCTATAAGTGGTTTAAATTTCTTTATTAGGTTAATTTAGAAATATGTTTGGAACACAGAATGTGAAGTTAAAACCGCCAATAGGTGGCAGCACTAGTGATAAGTCATAATACAGTAAGTGAGTCATTGCAATTGAACTGATTCATTTATTGATTCAGTTTTCTGCCCCCATTGAATTTGTGCACTCTAAATGCATTTTAACAGACTAAATCATGCAAAGAGCGCACTCACTAGTCTTTAGACTTCACGTAATATGCACTCTGTTTGGGTGTTTCAAATGATTTTTAACAAAATACTTGTTCATGTTATTGCTAGTCTCGCGTAGCCAGACCTTCAGACTGACGGCTAAAGGTTTTGAGCACATAGCAGCTTTTATTGGCCAAGGCCCGCCCATAAGGCCATTTCACTGACAAGTCAAACAACCAATCACAGTTTGTTTCATGGTGTGGAAGTGTCGCCATAATAACAGACTGGTGTGTAAAACTGGCTGAGACTATGTTATCGCTGACTGCAAATATATCACACACCACTACCGCTGAGGCATCTTCGATGAGAAGATCTATTATCTTTATTATGGGACCTCTGTGGTGGGGATGGCTCTGTACACCACAGACCAGTTACATTTAGGAAATAGACACAGGCACAACTAAAACACAGAATAATTAGAGTGCGAGCAGAGTATTAGTAGACTGGTAGGGTTAGGGTTAAAATAAGCTGATATGTACTTTCAAATGTACTTATAGTCAGTTGCTTTTGGGAGACCCTCACAATAAAGAGTTAGCAGATATTAATTAGAGAGTGTACTAATATTCTAATGATAGTTAGTTGACATGTAGGTGTAAAGCAACGTATTGTGAATAGATTGTTCGAAAGGGACCATCAAAATAAAGTTTTACCAAAAAAACTAACAAATCTGAAACAAAAACTCTTTTATTTTGTAATCCATAAAGATTACAATTTGCATTTTTTCTTTAAGGGCACATCCAATGAGGAGTGACAGTGACTGCTCCGTCATGAAACTGACTCATACTTATTAATGAAAAATTCAGATAAACTGTTAATATTTCCTCTGGCATATTCATGGTGATTACTTTTGCCAGACTTTGTGGCAAGCTTTAGTCTATTGCATGCGCTTGAACTCAGAACTCTTCCAGCTGTGCTGAATGCTCACTTGTTGCCGCTTCTACACTAAACTCTTGATAGTGGTGGTAGCATGCGTGTTGTTTTACTAGCATACCAAATCTTTTTTATCACTATAAGAAATAAGAAGAAATAAGGAGAAGCCTAAAACTGGCCCAAAGCCCAGTCCTATAAGCGTAAATAAGTCTGAGCCTATCAGACTCTGGCTGAAATACAGGGCCCTATGGGAGATTACTTTTTAAAGTCCATTCACCCAAAACTCTTCAGAACATTCAAAAAGTGTCAAATAAATTCAAATGAATCGACCAGTTTTAATCCATCTTCTGAAGAAACAAGGTTGCTTTATGCTTTATATATATGTAAATATTGATCAACTAACAATTTTTGCAGTGTTGGAAGTTGGAAAGCTCAAGCACGCTTCAATGAGCTTTATCCTCTCTCGTCATCCCAACGTATTTGATCTTCTGCAAGAACCAATGAGGTTTGTTCTTGTGTGCCATGCAAGTATGACTGAGCTTTTGTTTACATTTGCTGATAAATGTTTATACTGTATGTGAATAAAGGCTCTGATGAAGAGATTTTAGGCTTGAAACGTCACCAGTGGTGAGAACATGGAGACATTTTTTCTGTGTTTGGAGCTATGATATTTCTTTTTGCAACTTGTGTGTTTGAGCGCTCTGGCCTATTGAATGCATGCTCTTTGGGTGTAATATGTAAATTAACAATTGTGTTCAGAAGATAAATAAAACCCGTGTTTTGACATGTTCTCATGAGCTTGAAACATAGTCTTTAATCTGTATTTAGAAACTGTTATTTAACTATTTCATAATTGTCAAATACAACTTTATTTTATTGCTTTTCGTAAAAGAGGGAATGTGCACATTTCATTAATTATTAGGTTTTGCATTAGCTTGATAGATATTCCAAAGATTTCCTTTAATCCGACATGAAAAGTGTTTTAGAGATGGATGGATGTACACAACCTAATCTCCCGGCAATTCGTACATATTTTACGAAGTGGCTAATTCATACAAATTCGTACGAATTCATACGATTACTTCTAAATTGTATGTAATTTACCAGTTGCCAATACGTATGACTTTGTACGAATGACCCAAATCTAACCCCGCCCCTAAACCTACCTGTCATGTGGTTTTAGAAAAAGTGAGGTCTTATGAATTAGTAAGAATTAGCACAAATCTGGCATCTCATACGAATACATACGAATTGGTCGTGAGACTATGTTGATGTATATGAGTTATATGATATATGACATGTATATGATTAATGCTGCATTGCTAATTGTCCTTTTCCTTAGTTATTCATGAGAATGTATTATATGCCTGGTTGTAACCACTGTGATCCTTTAATCTAGCTATCCTTTTATTTGTTATGACTTGTTTCGCACTGTTCATGAAGTATTGTTTATAAATATATCCCTGTGCCTTCATTTGCATTCCATTGTTGGTTATGTAAAGCGAACTGTATAAATTATTGCCCTCCTGTTCTGCGGTACTTCAAAATACTAAATAATCCAGCTAGTGCCCTGGGCTTTTAAATGTAAAGCATATGCGTATATGCAGTAGCTATCCTTTGATATCTTGTATTCCCTCCTGCCCATAAAAATGATTGGCTATCATTTAGTTTGACTACACAATTTTGATTCAAAGTGAGACTCCATGCACAAAGACAGAAGTCATATATAATAATAATGATTTTTTTTAAATATATTGACCCGGAAATTAGGTGCTGGGTGTCCGGCCAGAGGAGAACTGGACCCAACTAAGCCTGGTTCTCCCAAGGTTTTTTTCCCCATTCTCTCATGGATGGGG
>JAUMHG010000043.1:24435417-24456431 GCA_032359395.1 Enteromius anoplus | reverse complement strand
TTCTATTTGATAATGTTCAGTGCTTTGCTACAATCTGTATTGTTAAAAGCGCTATATAAATAAAAGTGACTGGACTTGACTTGACTTGACTTGACCCCACCATTAATCAACAAAAATGGCGAAGCTGACATTTTTCACCCTCTCAGGAGTTATGAACGTTATGACAGAACTAAATCACAGGTATATGTGGTAAAATTCCCGTCAAGTCAGTATTTTTCAAGGTTGTCCGGTTGCCAGATCTTGTATGAAATGCATTCTTCTCACACAATCAACATATACAAATTTCAACCCATTTGTCTCGGCAACTTTTACAACCCAGTCACACTTTTGATATTTGCGCAGTAGTGATGCGCAGATGGTGTTTATATACCTGTGGGTCAGGTAATAAAAAACGCATTCTGATTATTATGTTTTTTTTTTTGTGCAGGCATATCCTTTGTGTTTGTGTCTGTCTGTGTGCCTGTTCGGAAAATTACTGTGACAGAAGAAGACTTAGGTGGAGCTTTAGTTGACAGGTATGCTTTACCATCTATTGAACATTTACATTCCACAAAAGGTACAATAAAAAAAACCTTTCTCTTTTAACATGCATTTTGAATTACATGTTGCTTTGTCGACTGTTTATTTAGTTCTCTTTGGTTATTGTAACTATTTTTTTTTTTTTTTTTTTTTTGACATTTTGATGGTGAGTGCTTTGGAAATGTTGCAAGCTGGATTTGAGCATGGCTCAGTGGTGCCCCTGCTAAGCCATGGCACCAAACATTCCTAAATTAAAGGAAAACCTGCTCTTAAATTTGTTTTCGACAGACCTTATTCCATCTCATTAATCATTGTTATTTTAGAGGTAACAATGTCAAGCCTCATTATCATCATCAGGTACTAATTAAAAAACATATTACAAGTTTAGGTCTGAGTGGACAGTCTTGCCAAATGTGCTCTAGAGAGATAAGACATTTAAACTTGAGTGGCACATTAATCTTACTTTCCCTCAGTAATTCAGAAGTCCTCACCTCAAACTGACAGTGGAGGACACTTTTCGGCAGCATTTCCTCAATCAGCTGAGCTGATCTTGTGCACAGGGGGATGTGCCTGTCTAGCTAAAGGAAACACTTTTTAGATCAAAGTGCTCCTTTTCTGAATAAAATAAACAGGGGCCAGACATGGCCTATGGTTGCCCTCCAGGTGTGTGTTCACGGTGTGTATGTGCACTTGGATGGGTTAAATGCAGTGCACAATTTCTTCACCATACTTGGCCACAAGTCACTTCCTTTTCATTTCCTTCCTGATTGTGTGAACATGGTGCACAGAGGTATGCTAATACCTTTTGACCTTTATTCCACATGTATAATCTAATAAGTTAGAACCCAATTTTATTTTTATTTTTTTTTGTTGTTTCTCAAAAAGGCACACCAACATTGTTTGATTTGATTTGCGCTTAGTTACAGACATGAAGCACAGTTTTAATTGACCGATAAATCAGTTTGGCCTTAAAGGTGCAATCAGTCATCTCTGTTACTGGACTCTTAGTTATGGCTGCAAGTAGAGTATTACTATTTAGTTGGTAAATGGTTACTAAAAACTTCCACACGAGCACATATCAGTATATGTCAGCCATTGAAACAGAAAATGAGTTTACTATTCCTTAAAGTCTTTTTATACTTTCTTTTCTTTAGAAGAAGTAAATATAATTGTCCTAGAGTGTTTTAATTTTGTTATGGAAGAGCAGTTCTCTCTACAGATTAATTAGAAACCACTGATGTTTGTAATAACAAAGACGCATTGACTATCTTCCAGAAAGTTCATTAATGTTCCGTCACTAAATTAAAGTTTGACTCTTTATTTATGATTATTTTATTTTGCTATGAGTATCTGGGCTGTGTAATTAGTTCTATTAACATATTTTTAATACAAAATATTGCTGTTTCATAATCATACATTGTTTATCTGTTTTTCTAGCTTCACCTCATCTATTTGACCTAATATTGAAAACTCAAGCTATCTCCAGGGCTCAGGGAGGCAAAAAAAAAAAAAAAAAAAGAGCAGAAAACCTGCACATTCAATCAGAGCCTTACACACTCACTGATGCAATCAGCTAAATATTTCCATGAGCTATGATGAACCAAAAATTGTCTTTTTTTATTTCCGTGATCATTTCCAAAATATGGTAGCACTAACATTTCAGCAATAAAAATAATTTAAATAAGATATATTAAGTTTAATTTTAATAGTAATATTTCTATAAGACAAACCACATATTTATATAATCTCTCTGCCTCTCTATGTTTTCTTTTTATATTTTTATTTATTTTTTAGAAAATGTTGATCTTAAGATATTAACATTAACAAACCCACTTAATATTAAGTGTCCTTAACTACTATACACTTACATTTAAATGAATGATTTCACCTCAAGCAACAAAGGAGTTTTGCAAAGTACATAGTAGGTACATCGTACAATACCTTGCAATTCATTATTTTATTATGAAGTCCATAGTATTTAAAGACAACTATAAAGTTGGACCACATTAACTAAGATTCTGGATGCTTGCTAGTCAGAACCTCTCTATATTTTGAGCAGCGTCGTACAATAACATCTCCATAAGGCTCCCACGTGGTTTTCAAACTGGCCCACTGGGTCTAATGAAGCTGGCCATCTAGAACTGTCTGTTTCAGCAACGATGGCAGAAACCAGTCATTAATGGATACACACTGCAATATTTCAAGAATATCCTCACAGACACTCAACAGAGATAAGCCTGGGACTCAAAACGTCAAAGTCAGGCTTCATCTCCATCACACGTCTCAAACCGAATTAAGGTCTCCGAGGGTAATTGGAGAATAAAATGAGGAATGTATCAGGAAGCATTTGTCTGCTCTTATCGTAGGTGATAATACGATCATGCTAATCGTAGTGTGATTGGAGCACTGCAGAATTAACCTCCCTAGCTAGTGCTTAACTGAGCGCTCTAGTGTGTTTGAGTGAATCTTAATTTGCAGGCCAGCTACGCAAGTGTCCGTCAAGCTGGACCTGTCCCGCCTCACAATGAACTATAATCACTGAAATTAAATCTGGGCATTGTTATCCCAGCCGATGCCTCTGAAACATCAAGAAACTGAGAATGGGCGAGAGGAAAGCGAGTGTTCCCTCTGTGTTTCTGTGCTGGTTAGGCTCAGTGTGAATCAGCTCAATCGCTCCCTGATGATATTAGCCCCTGCATTGCAGCTCTTATCATCCTCTCGCCTGTGATTCCATGAGGCTCCGGGAAGAGTTACAATGCCTCCGGATCCATCTTGGCTTACGATTGTTCTCTCCGATAACTGTAAATGTCAAAGATTTTTGAATTTACAGTATATTGCTGACTACTAGTTGCTGTACTTACACAGTAGATTTATTACAACTGTTGCTGTGCTTAGTTGGCTGCTGTGCTATACTACATGATTTTTGCTCTAAAGTTTCCACATTTTGCAAAGGCAAAGTTGATGCTCTTCCTGACCCAGTCAGCAGATTTAAACAGACAGATTTAATTAAAAATCACATAGTGTATGTTGGTCGCAGACATATTCCATCCAATCAGAGGATATCAGACTTGTTTGGTATATTAGGCCTATTTTATAGAACACATTTTTATTTGTCAGATTTTGCTCATTTGTTGTCTCCTACCAACAAAGCACAGGCTTCTGCTTGAGTTTGTCGTGATCGGAAAGATTTTTAAGTCTGGTGGTGTATAATCCTCATTCGTTCAGTGTATTATGGTCAGTTTTTCCTCTGAGACTGCTACAAAAAATGTTTTAATAGCTGTTCAGATTTTTATTCCATATAGCGTATTCCAGCCTTGAGTTACATGCTGGAGATATTGAAAGTTTTTGGGGGTTTTTTCCCCACAATTGTTACATTTTGTATTTTGAGTGTTGATATCTGTACCTGTCTTAATTATGTCTTAACCACTTAATTCACCACATTTAAAAAAATAAAAATTTACTCAAATGGGAAATCAATAACAGTTATTGCATTTTTATTTTGCCTTTTTTTTTACTGTTAGTCTTTTGACTTTTTCAGGTCAGAAGATAAATGCCTATTTCCGAGATAATCCATCCACCTCACAGGTGTGAATGCTAATGCTAATGCAAAATGCTAATTATACAGGTGTTGATTGGATTATTGCACAGGTGTTTTGACTCGCTGACAGGTTTTGACAAATCACTGACAAACGCCCGGAATCACAGGCAAATCGGTGCTCGTTCACGTGAGTGACAATCACACAGTGTGAGCTATCAAAGACGCGATCTGAGAGAATTGGCATGAAATATCATAATTTTTGGCAGCTTAATATCTGGTCCTGTCGCCGATTCAAAATCATGCCGTGTGAAATGTGTTCTGACTGAATAACATTGGTGATTACCTACAGCAAATGAGAGAGCAACATCCAGGGCAGCGGAACGTTGGGGGAGGAGTTACGAATGTATAGAAGGTAATCATCCTCGTCCATAATCTTCTTTTCGTTGCAAATGACCGCACATGCAATTTGTATGGCAAGCTTATTTTGCTTGCTGTTATTTTTAATAATAATCCCAGTCTCACGCAAGAACTCCGGGTTGCACACGTGACCTTGTCTCCAAAGGTGTTTCAGAGAATTTGGCAGCACATCCAACTGGCCTCACAACCGCAGACCACATGTAACCACACCAGCATCTTCACCTCCAAGATCGTCCAAGAGATCAGCCACCTGTACAGCTGTTGCAACAATCAGTTCGCATAACCAAAGAATTTCTGCACAGTCAGAAGCCATCTCAGGGAAGCTTTCTGCGTGCTCATCTGACTGCAATTCATCATCATTTTGAATGCACAGAGATAATATGATGAGATCTTGAGGCTCATCGTTGTACCATTCATCCACCCTCACCTCATGTTGCAGCATGATAATGTTGCAAGGATCTGTACACAATTTCTAGAAGCTGAAAACATCCCAGTTCTTGCATGGCCAGCATACGTACCAGACATGTCACCCATTCAGCCTGTTTGGGATGCTCTGGATGGGTGTATACGACAGTGTGTTCCAGTTCCTACCAATATCCAACAACTTCGCACAGCCATTGAAGAGGAGTGGACCAACATTCCACAGGCCACAATCAACAACCTGATCAACTGTGTGAGACAAATGGTAGTCACACCAGATACTGACAGCAAGTAAATTCCCAACAGGTTCTATAATAATATACCTGCTCTCCCTTTTCATGAATTTGATCAACAACAGAATCAACTAAAAAGTAGAACACTGTAATAGACTGAAAGATCATCTGTTTAACTAGTGTAAATAATTCATGTCTACACAAGAATTAAATATCAGTCAATAATACAATTCAGCATATTTGACACTTGTAAGAGCATGTGTAAATTTGCTTACTTTTTATTTTGTGTTTTTATATCTGGAACAGAAAGGAGGCCACAGATGAAGACTGCAGTAGTTGAGTGTGCAGATGCAGCAAACATTATTCCAGAAATTACATATAATGCAATTAGCACTCTTATTTATGGTATTCTATTCCAAATTTACTCTGTATTAGATACAATGGACCTAAAAGCTATTACAGCAAGACACCCAACACAGTATCACTCCAACTCGTCACATTTTGACACTTGGTCACAACCCTTTTGCGTCTCTTTCTGAAGCTCAAGGTACCCCTTTTTAATCACTTTTTTCAACATGAAGGGTCATCCATTGTTTTCAGTTGTTTGGCTTGATGTGATGAATTATATAATTTATATAATATGTATGCATATATAAATTTATTATACAATTTGTTACTTTTATTGGCGCACCAAACCCCACCCCTAATCTAAACCTACCCACCTCTGAACAATATAAACACACACAGGCAAATGCTGGTGTGGCGCACATCGAAGTGGAAGTCCTGGAGCGAGAGAAACCACCTCGTGACCTGGGCATTTGTATCCTTGGCCCGGGCCATCCACTGGAGCGGGGCGTGATCTGTGAACAGAGTAAATTTTCTTCCCAACAAAAAGTACCTCAGCTCCAGGACTGCCCACTTGATGGCGAGAGCTTCTTTTCCATGGCTGCGTAGTTGCTCTCGGCCTGGGTCAGCTTGCGGCTGATGTAAACCACCAGATGCTCCTCTCCCTCCTGGACTTGGGAGAGCACCGCTCCCAGTCCTGTGCCGGATACATCCGCGTGGAGCAGGAAGGGGCAGCTGAAGTCCGGGGCGCGAAGGACCGGCTCCGTGGTCAGCGCCCTCTTGATGTCCTGGAAGGCCCGCTCCGCTTCATCTGTCCAGCAGATCCGATCGGGCTGCCCCTTCCTGGTCATGTCTGTCAGGGGGGCTTTTATAGAGGAAAAGCTGGGGATAAAACATCGGTAATAACCCACCAACCCCAAGAACGCTCGTACCTGGGTCTTTGTGGTGGGCTTCGGGGCATCCAGGATGGCCCAAACCTTTTCGTCCTGCGGCCTGATGAGTCCTCGTCCGACGGTATAACCCAGGTACCTTGCTTTGTTCAGTGCTAGATGGCATTTGCGGGGGTTGGCGGTCAGTCCAGCCCGACGGAGCTTGGACAGCACCCTCCGCAGAAGGTCGAGGTGGTCCTCCCTTGCCTCCGAGTGGACTACGACATCATCCAGGTAGGCTGCGGCGTAGGCTTGGTGGGGACGGAGGATTACGTCCATGAGGCGTTGGAAGGTTGCTGGAGCGCCGTGTAGCCCGAAGGGAAGGGTCCGGTACTGCCAGTGGCCTGACGGAGTCGAGAAGGCTGTCTTGGGCTTTGCATCCTTGGAGAGGGGGACTTGCCAATATCCTTTAGTGAGGTCGAGAGTGGTAATGTACCGGGCCCTCCCCATGCGCTCCAGCAGTTCATCCACTCGGGGCATGGGGTAGCCGTCAAACTCAGAGACTTTGTTGAGGCGCCGGTAGTCATTACAGAAGCGGAGGGTGCCATCCGGCTTGGGGACCAGGACAATTGGGCTGGACCATGGGCTCCGGGATGGTTCTATTACGTCGGAGAAGATGTCCTTAAACTGACCGACCAGGTGCTGCAGCTCCGTCTTCTGGGTGGCTGACAAGTTGGGGTTGATGTCTACAACCACGGGGTCTGGCAAGGTGAGGGCGACGAGCTGGTCCCGATCCCCGATCCACTTTTCGAGGAGGTTTATATGGTAGGTTTGGACTGGCTGTCTTCTTCCAGGTTGCCTCACACGGTAGTTCACCGGGCCCTACATGCTCCTCCACCGTGTAAGGGCCCTGCCACTGGGCAAGAAACTTGCAAGCTGCTGTGGGGACCAGCACCATCACCCTGTCGCCGGGCTGGAATTCCCGTGGTTGGGCCGCCCGGTTGTAGTGACGTTGCTGGGATTGTTGGGACTTCACGTGCTCGACGATGGTCCGGTAGGCTGCCGGCTGGATGCCGTGGACGCCTGAGGGACTTCTCTGATCCCGAAGAGGACGTATGGTAAGAGGAGATCCCAATCCGTTTTGTCTTCAGCCGTGACCCGTCTCAGCATTTGCTTGAGTGTCTGATTAAACCTCTCGACGAGCCCGTCGGTCTGGGGATGGTACACGGAGGTCCGTACCTGTTGGACTTTCAGCAGCCGGCAGAGGTCAGCCATTAGCCGGGACATGAATGGGGTTGGTCAGTACCCCCGATGGAATGCCCACCCGGCTGGAGAGCAGGAAAAGCTCACGGGCTATGTTTTTGGCGGTGGCTTGGCGAAGGGGGACTGCTTCAGGCACGGGGTGGCATAGTCCACGATGACGAGGATATGTTTGATGTCCCCGACCAGACCTCGGCAACGGCCCTACGATATCCATCTCGATCCGCTCGAAGGGCACCCCGATGATGGGAAGTGGAATGAGCGGACTGGGGGGAGGTTTCCTCGGAGAGGTCTGTTGGCATATGGGACAGGCCTGGCAAAACCTCTTGACGTCCCCTTCCAAGCCGGGCCAGTGGAACCTGTCCCGGATGTGTTGTATTGTGTTGGCAGCCCCCAGGTGGCCGGCCATGGGATGAGCGTGGGCCAGCTCAAGGACGGTTTCTGCCTTCGACTTCGGCAAAACGAGTAGCTGTTTGACCTCCCCCCGTCGCTCTGCGACACAGTACAACAGACCGTTCTCCACGACGAAGTGTGGGAGAGGGTGAGGGGCTGGGAGGACCTCCTGGCCCTCCAGGATCCGTGCACGGCCCCAACAGTGTTTTAAACGGTCGTCCTCCTTCTGGGCTCTCCCAAAGTCGCCCTTTCCCGTGACCTGCTGGAAGACATCTTGGAAAAGGTTAGTATCACGAGAGGGGGAATCACCATCTTTCCCACTGTCGGATGTTAACAGGCTGGCCGGGCTCTCAGTCCCCCGTGACGGCGTGCGGCGTGGGTGACGCGGACGGCGCTCTGGTTGGGCAGGCTGTGTGGCGGTGGCGAGAGCAGTCTCGAACCCCGGCCAGTCGCGGCCCAGCAGGCGGTTGACGGGTAGGTCCTTGAGTACTCCTACTTCCAGGGTCCATTTTTCACGACCTTTATTAAAGGTTAGCAGGTTAGTGTGTACCTGTCGGGTGTCTCCGTGGACGCAGGTAATGGGCATCGTCGACTTCGAGACTGGCCAGGGTCCCAACGTGGCGGGTCGAGCAAGGGAGACAGTGCTGCCCGAGTCCAGCAGGGCGCGGTGCGGCCTCCCTCTGATCATCACGGTGATCCTCTGTGCGCCTCTGGGGGGCCCCTGGTGCACAACACAGCCTGCCATCCAGGTCTTCGTTGGCGGAGAGAGTGGGTCTGTTGGCATCGGCTCGTCACGGGGGCTGGACGGTCTGTGTACCGGCCGCTGGGTACCCTCCAGCGGGCGTCGCTCCTGGGTCACACTCCGGGGAAATGGCGGCACTCGTTCCACAGTCTCCCGGTGAAAGGTGGCGTCCGCCAGCTCCATTGCCTCCACGAGTTCGGTCAGAGTCTTCGGTCCCCCCATACCGGCAGCCTGCCTCATCGAGCAGGGTAAAGCTCTCAGCATTCGGTCGACCACTACCCTTTCAGCGACTATTGTGGGAGTCGGCGACCCCTCCAGGAGCCAGTGTTCGGCAAACCGCATCAGATCGGCGGCTTGGGTGCGGACTGGCAACCGAGGTCAGTACTCCCATTCATGAAAGCGTTGGGCCGCTGTCATGGCTGACAGTCCCATTCGGCCCAGTATTTCTCTTTTTAATTCATTATAATTATTCTGAGCAGACGCTGGTAAAGAAAAATATGCCCGTTGTGCCTCACCAGACAACAACGGTGCCAGTACCGCAGCCCATATACCTCTAGCCCAGCCCTCTGTGTTAGCAACAGACTCAAACATTTTCATGTAAGCCTCAATGTCATCATCTGCGGTCAGCTTGGGTAGTAGCCGACCGGCTGTTACTCGTTGGTCTGGGAGCGGATATTTGACTGTTGGTCAGAAAGGAGCTCAAAACAGTGTTGCTGGCGGATGCTCACCTCTGTCAGGTGTTTCACTAAGTTCTCCATCGTTGCGGGGAGGAGCGCACACCTGATACAGAAAGCGGAAGTGAGTGAAGGGGCAAAAATGCCGGTGTAAACAAATGATGTGTCTTACTCTACGGTGTTCCTCAGGTCTGCTCAGTACTGCCCACATTCTCCAATATTGTGGCCTGGAGAGGAACTACACGTGAGAGCAAGACTGGTGTTGAGCCCCCGGAGGGTGATATTTATTAAGAAAAAACAGAGTAAACAAACAGTGCAGGTGAGGTGAGGTGATGGCGTCTTCAGTGCTCAGTGCGGCGGTGAAACCTTCTTCCTCGTGTACGGTGCTCCAGGGATCGTCCAGTGAGGGGTTGGAGGCAGGAAGTGCTCAGTCCCCGAGTGAGAGATCCAGGAGGTGCAGCCAATTGGTCAGTCTGCAATGTAACGGGAGAAAAGGCAGGTAAATTCACACAGCATTGGAGAGCGTTCTCAGTCTTTGCTCCTGATTGCTCCTCGGGATACCCGCCATAATATATATATATATTTAAAGACAATAATTGATGGACTGGATTTGTGTGAATTATTTGTGGATTATTGTAATGTTTTTTATCAGCTGTTTGGACTATCATTCTAACGGCACCCATTCACTGCAGAGGATCCATTGAGCGAATTATGTAATGCTGATATTTTCCTTCCAGATCAATTCTGATAAAGAAACTAACTCATCTACATCTTGAATGACCTGGGGTGAGTACATTTTAAGCAAATTTTCATTTTAGCATGAACAACTCCATCAAAAGAAATATCTGTGAACTTAATGGATAATGTCCTGGCAGAAAATTACTAGTACATTTTTCATTTTCTGAACGTAATATGCCTTTGTTAATAACCTTCTACCGCCTACCACTCAAACACATGCACAAAAACACTCCTGTGACATGTGGGTGGACTAATACATTTGCATTGTTCAATGCGTGATCTAAGTCGTATATATGATACATCCACCAACAGCATAAGCATTTCAGGCTTAACACATGGCCTTCCTTTGCAAGCTGCAGCAGTAATTGGGATTCCTCCAAACACATCTCCGTTTAGGCTCATTGTTTCAGTTCACATTTCCATGCAAGCCTACAGCACATTCTCCCACACACCACAAAGCACACACATACAAACACACACACACACACACACACACACACACACACGTATGGTTTCATAAAAATTTGTTCCTCTGTGCACTTTTGTATGCCTTACTGCACTTTTCCCCTCAGTTTCAAAGAGAAATGTTCACACGTTCAATACATGACCCTGTTTCATTTTTATTACTTTGATATAGATATGTATTGCGATGGTTCAGAATTAAAATATCAGCGGACTGTTGCTAAAAGTTAATGCTCTATCATGTTGGAAATATGCCCTACACCAAATCGAACCCTAAAACCAGATAGTGTAAACAAAAGCAAAAATGATATGTGTAATGCTAACATACAAAAGCATCAGTTTTCAAATCTCCCAGCATATTGTTTTGAAGTTATAACATGATATTCTTCAAGTAATTATGCAAAAATAACACTTTATTAGTCAAAACTCTTTTGGAAACTGAAATAATAATATAGTTGTTGGTACATATTTTGTGTCTAGTTAAAAAGTTCACCCAGGTTCGTTTTTTTGCCATGAGACCTGGTAGATTGCATCATCCCTCTTTTTCCCTATTACAGATTATGGAATCACAGCATAATGGATAAAAATATATCTAGCAGAGCCAATGAAAAGTGCTGTATGTTACATTAAATATTACATAATGGCTATTCTAAACAAATAAATCTCTAATAAAGCAATACATAAATCCATTGGTGAGAAGATGATGTAATGCTAAATTTCTCCAAATCTGATTTGTTGAAGAAACTAATTCTTCTACATCTCGGGTGGACTGAGGGTGAGTATGTTCCGTTTTGGAGTGAACTATTCCTTTAATGACAATGACACATTTAACTGAACTTCAAGCTTTGATTGGGATTGTTTTGTTTAACAGCATTTAGTAAAATTATGAAATATATTTAACATCAAACAATTACTGTTGCACTCCCTGCAGTATCGCTGCAGAAAAACGTTGTTTTAGCTGTTTAATTTGTAGCCCTAAAATATAGGAGATACAGTAATTAGTATTTTTGAGTCATGGGTTCCCACTGGAATTTCTAATGGGTTTTAGAATAGTTTTCAATTTATGTGTAAAACGAGTGAAAGGTCTCTGATAAACATATCGTATTTTGTTCTTCATTATTAATAGCATATGAGAAATGTACCAAATGTACAGTATGTTCAAATGCAGTAAAACATGTTATTTTTTAACAACCTTAAATGTGGCTCATTCCATAGGAATTTTGAGTCGCACTTTATTGTAAGGTCCAATCCTCACCATTAGCAAACCAGTAACTATGACTTTTACCTTAATAAACCCCCAATTTGCTGCTTATAAAGGTAGTTGTTAATTTAGGTATGGAGTAGGATTAGGGATGTAGAATAAAGCCATGCAGAATATGTGCTTTATAAGCATTAACAAATAGCCATTATAATAATATGTTATGTAAATAAGCAACTTGGTAATAGTGAGAACTGAGCAATTTTGAAACAGAAATACACATTTTGCATTTATATTTTTGTGCCGAAAGAATGTGAACCGAGTTACTGTAATAAGAACCCATACCAGTGCCTTGAGCCATGACCAAAAAAGATGACCAGCCTCTGTAAAAACACACCACAATTTATAGTACCATCTATCAAAATGCCAATCTCTGCCAAGATGTCAACTATCCTCTCATCTGTCTCCAAAATCTGTCATGCCACTGTTGAGAAAAACACTGGACTGACCCAAATAGCATCAAATATTAAGGGTTAGTCTTGTACTCTCTCATGATGTCCTTAAGAAGAACTGCTGCAGATGCCGAGCCTGTTTGAAGTGCTAATCATATCTGTCGGAAGTGTGGAAGAAGTTGGCCTGGTACAAAAGAAAAGGTCATGAAATGAAGCTATTATTTATGACACATAATCATATAGAATTATGTTGCATTTGTGTTCCATTTCTTTCTTTCCTGTTTGTGCTTTCTCTGAAATGCCTCCGGCGATATTGTAGCATTCGAGATTTTGATTGGTATTGTTAGTCTTGCTCTTCTGAACTTTTTATATTGCCAAAGACAGTCAGAGGTCCCAGTGGAGATCTCCGGCCTCCAACTCTTCCTGTCTTGTATCAAAGGATGAAAAAAGGACAACCTTAATATTAGGCTCATCTTGAAGCATGACATGTCGGTGACTGAGTGGCTCACAGAATTTGGGGGCATGTTGAAGGCATATGGAGAAGCCTTTGTTGAAATCAGCAATAGAGGTATTTGTTTTAATAGAAATACCCTCGCCTGTACACAGACAATAGATAAACCAAGATTTCACCAGGCATTCATTTGAGTGAAGGATGGATTTTTGTGAAGGATTTAATAATGACTCGGGAGAAGTTGCACTATTTAAGAAAAAAAAGGCCTAATCTGCTGTTAATTGTGTCCTGGAGCAAAGACCCAGCAAAATCAATTATACAGTGACTGCACAAAGGCAAGTAAAAAGGAAAGACAAACCACTGGAGGAATGGAGTTAAGAAACTTTCCAAACTTTTAAACATGCCTCATCAACCTTAAATCACTGAAATAAATTTAATAGGTAACAGGCTAGATGCCTTTGCGTTGCCTTGTTATCTGGAAAATAATTCACACCTAAATATAAGTTTTAAAACTTATATTTGGGGGACAGATGTAAGATTCATAAATGAGTCACATTTTATTTTCACTTTCAGAACAGACCAAGTAGAAGTTAAATCTCTTGTAGTCCAAATCTTTATGACTGTTTCTTTGTTGAAACACAAAATGAAGAAAGAATGTTGCTCGTGCTGCTCTCTTCTAAGCAGTGAAAGTGAATGACGCAGCAGTTTTTTTAGCGAGATTTTCAAATTAATAGTGCATATGGACTACTATTGTGATGCTTTTTGTCCATTTTCAAGGTTGACAGCCAAAAGGGATTATGTCAATGTGAACAATCTTCAAAACATCTCCATTCATGAAGACAGATATATGTGACTAAATTATGACAAAACTTCTCTAGGTTATGTATATAACCCTAGATCCTTGAAGGAACGAGATGCTGCGTCAACGAGACGCTATGGGAACGCCCTCAGCATGACAGCTCTGAATCGTGTGTTGAATCAGCCAATGAGGAATTGGGACGTCATAGCCAGGAAGCATAAAAGCACATGGAATGCTGGCCGGCAAACCGCTCTTGTCATGCAGCGGAGCTCCGGCAGGGGATGCCGAAAGTGTGGTTTCGAGACACAGCGTCTCGTACCTTCAAGGAACTAGGGTTATATACATAACCTAGTGAAGTTCCTTTTGAGGAACTCGAGCTGCGTCGACAAGATGCCCACGCCCCCAGACTTTCAAGTTCCCTGCCTAGTGTGTGTGTGCCTACTTACCAGAGCACAGCAGCACCAGGAGTGGCTCGAAAGTCCAGTCCATAAAATGGACGAAAGTGTGAGGGGTGGACCACCCCTCAGTGTCACAAATATCGGCCATGAAGACCCCTGCTTGCAGGTCCTTCGAGGCCGCCACACCACGTGTTGAGTGCGCTCTGATTCCTAGCCTCGGCGGGAGACCAGAGGACTCGTAAAATGTATTAATGGCATCCATAATCCAACAGCTCAAAATCTGCTTGTTCGCTGGAAACCCCTTCTTGGGTGGACCGAAGCAGAGTAGCTGCTCTGACTTTCTCCAGTGCTCGCATTGGACACATACAGTTTAGCTTCAAACTCGCCAGGGTCCCCGAAGGGAGGAGGGTTGAAGGCCCGTAGTACTACTGGCTGTGGTGTGACCGTAGATTCCCTAGGGCTGTAACCCGCTCGCGGGTACAGGAAGGCTTTGGTCATGCCAGGCGCAAAGTCAAGATGTGAAGGGGCCACTGAGAGGGCCTGAAGGTCACCTATTCTCCTCAGAGAACACAATGCTAGCAAAAGTGTGGTCTATATCGTTAGCAAACGATCTGAGATCTCCTCTATGGGCTCAAATGGTGGCCCACAGAGGGCCTCTGACACTACAGCCAGGTCCCAGGTTGGCACCCGGGAACATACTGGAGGCCTTAACCTCAGCGCACCGTGGAGGAAATGTATGACCAGGGGTTCTTTACCCAGTGTATGTCCACCAAGAGAGGAGTGGTAGGCCGATATAGCCACCACGTAAACCTTCAGGTTGGAGTGGGTGACCCCAGTAGAGAATCTACTCTGCAAGAATTCCAGCACTGTACCAACTGGGCAGTTGACTGGATCTTGTTGGTGTTCTCTACACCAAGAAGTGAAAAGTTTCCACTCCCAGGCATACAGTTTCCTCATGGATGGAGCTCTGGACCGGAGGATTGAGAGACCTGCTGAGAGACCTGCTGCTAAGAGTTGTGTCCCCTCAGAGGCCACACTCTCGGCCGCCAGAACTCCGGTTGAGGGTGCACTATGGTGCCCCTCGCTTGTGAGAGGAGATCCCTCCTGATCTGTATCTCCCACGGAGAGCCATCTAGAAGGGATATCAGGTCCGAGAACCATACTCGGTCCAGGCCAGAATGGCGTTACTAGCAGTAGACTGACCGCGTCCCGGCGCACTCTCTCCCAAACTCCTGAGAGCAGACCAATCGGGGGAAAAACGTGCAGAGGAAGCCTCGGCCACATATGTACCATGGCATCCAGCCCCAGTGGAGCTGGAGGAACTAGAGAGTACCAAAGGGGACATTGCGCATTCTCCTTGGTCGCGAAGAGGTCCACCTCTGCTCTGTAAAATACTCTCCAGATCTGCTCCACCACCTCGGTGTGGAGCATTCATTCCCCGGGCTTCGGCCCCTGTCTCGACAGGATGTCTGCTCCTATATTTAGATGCCCGGGAATGCAGATGGCTCTCAGTGAGAGGGATCTTTCCCAGGCCCACACAAGGATCTGGTGTGCCAGCTTGTACAAGGGGCATGAACGCAGACCTCCTTGGTGGGTCATGTAAGAGATGACTGATGTGTTGTCGGTGTGTACTACCATGTGTCTGTCTCTTACGTCTGTGTGAAAAAATTTAAGTGTCTGGAACACTGCCAGCATCTCTAGACAGTTTATGCGCCAAGTAAGATGGCGATCTTCCCACAGACCTCGGGCTGAACAACCACTCATGATCGCTCCCCAACCAGTGAGGGACGCATCCGTCGCTAGCACTACGCAGCGAGTCGGAGCTCGGAGCCCAACACTGGGCCCTGTTCTAGAAACGCAGGTTTCCTCCACATGTCTAAGGCACGTACGGCGCATCGTGACACTTTGATCATGTGCAGAGGATTTCCCCCTAAGGGATACACCTTTTGAAACTGCTTGACAGTGAGTGACAGGCCTTCGTTTATACTCACGGCTGCAGTGAAGATCGAAACTACTCGAGCAGGTGTCATACGAGCCCGCATCGTGGTCGAATCCCACACCACGCCTAGATAAGTGGTTCTCTGAACTGGAGAAAGGACAAGAATGGCGTTCAGTCTCAACCCCAACCGTTTCATGTGAGCGAGGACGACATCTCGATGTCTGCACACCCTGCTCTCCGACTTTACTAGGGCGATAAAGGAGACCGCGGTCTCCTCAACGTTCTCAACTCTTCATCCTCGGATAAAGAGAAGAGTAACGCAGCACTGCTTTAACGAGGGGAAGTAGCGAAACGCGCTTCCTTCCTCGTATGGCTAGCACTAGACCTCGAGCTAGAGTATTGAGACAGGGACCTGCCCATCTCAGTTCCCCTGCTCACAGTCAGCGATCTGCGGGCACCCACACCGCTCAGCCTCAGCTAGAATGGGCCAGCGCCACGAAATCACTTGTTTAAGGGTCTCTTTTATGATTAAGAGAGCCCTTCAGCAAACTACACATACTATATGTGAATTCACCGGCAATATGAATATCTCTTTTGCATGGAAGAACACGCACTTTGTAAAACGGTAAGTAGCCCACGCCCCTTTTAAGCAGAGACACTTTTAAGCTAGAAACACACACACAGAGCGCTTCGCTGAAAGGCAAAAAGCTGTTTGCCGGCCGGCATTCCATATGCTTTTATGCTTCCTGGCCGGTGACGTCACCCGCCTATGATGTCCCAATTCCTCATTGGCTGATTCAACACACGATTCAGAGCCGTCACGCTGAGGGCGTTCCCATAGCGTCTCGTTGACGCAGCTCGAGTTCCTGAAAAGGAACTGTATTTTTGCCCTGGATAAGTGGCTCTAAGAGACTGAAAGTTTTTCTTTTTCATTTTAAAGTGAATTTTCGCAGCGTGAACAGTTAAAGAGCTAAACACATTGAACAATGGTCTGCACCCAATCAATTAACTTTCTCTGTCTGCTTTGGCAACATGGCCAGAGTTTAAATCAGACAGAATTGTACCTGCTGTGCTCTTGATTTTGAATAATGGAGATGCAAATTTTGCCCCAGAGTAATATACACTCTTAAATTGAGGGATTAAAAAGGTGAAGCATGTATTTCTAACTTCTAACAGTATTGAATGCTTTAGGTCTCTGCGTATTCAACTGCAGTTTAGCTAATGTTGATCATGCTTTAAATCATGCTTTAAAATATGCATGCGTATTTTGTTTTGAAAAACATATTTTATACAACACCCACATAAAAAAGATATCAATGCCCTAGAAAAAGCTGTTTATTCAACCCAGTCTAATTGCAAAAAAAAAAAAAAATAGCCTGTGGCGACATTACTTCAAAATAACATTATGCTGCTTCTTACATGATACCTTGCACTTTCAAAGTGAAATGTCCAGTGAGGGATGATAAACGTGGATCCAGTTCCTCTTCAGGAACTCAAGCAGCATCGACAGGACGCTATGGGAACGCCTCCAGCGTGATGGCTCTGAATCGTGTTTAAAATCAGCCAATAAATTGTCGGGGCATCATAGGCGGGTGACGTCACTGGCCGGGAAGCATAAGAGCACGTGGAATGTCATTCTGTCATTCAGCGAAGCACTCTGTGTACAGTGTGTGTCTGTCAAAAGTGTCTCAGTCAAAAAAACATATATTTTTTTTTTTATAATTTTTTTAATAATTAAAAATAAATATATTGCCGGGTGACACACACACGCTATGTGTAGTCTGTCTAGGAGAGTTGCAAAAAATTGTGAGAGAATGCCACTACGTTTGCTTCTCTCTTGGAGGGCTCTCTTTAATAATAAAGATGGAGCCTTCGTAAGCAATTCTCGTGGCACTGGTCCCGCTCAAGCTGAGGCAGTGCTGTGTTGAAACTGAGATCTCAAAAAATGGGTCTCATTGGCTCCTGCACACTGTAGACAGAATGGGCCTAAGCAGGCTCTGCTTATGAAACGAGAAGTAGATACTCTCCTGAGGAAGGAGACCATCGAGGTGGTCCCTCCTCACGGCAGATAGGGCGGGTTCTACAGCCGTTACTTCTTAGTTCTAAGAAGGATGGGGGGCTGAGGCCCATTTTAGAACTCAGGCTACTGAACCGCTCAGTGATGAAACTGAAGTTCAGGATGCTCATTGTCAAGCAGGTCGTGTCACAAATCAGGTCCGAGGACTGGTTTGTCATGATAGATCTAGAAAACGAGTACTTCACATACCGATCCATCCTTCTTACAGGAAGTCCTAGGTTTGCTTACCAATATCAGTCTGCATACCAATATCAGTCTTCCCTTTGGCCTTGCACTCTCACCCCGCACGTTTACAAAGTATGTGGGTGCTGCTCTGGCTCCGTTGTGACTCCAGGGCATCGGCATACTCAATTATAGTGAGGGACCTCCAAGACGGCTGTCCGTGGGAGATTCCAATCAAGAGGACCTCCTCTCAAAGGGAGAGGGCACCATCTCACACCCTCGTTCGGAGTCATGGAAACTGCGAGTGTGGCCCCTGAGAGGGCACAATTTAAAACCACAGGTCTCTCAACCGGGGTTGTCGAGATCGTCCTCTAATCCAGAGCTCCATCTATGAGAAAACTATATGCTCTGGAATGGAAATTGTTCACTTCATGGTGTAGAGAATGCCAGCAGAATCCAGTTAACTGCCCAGTAGGTACAGTGCTGGAATTTCTGCAGGCTAGATTCTCTACTGGGGTCTACCACTCCACCCTGAAGGTTTACGTGGCGGCAATATCGGCTTACCACACCTCTCTCGATGGACACACAGTTGGTAGAGACCCCCAACTTATTATATGTTTCCTCTGCGGTGAGGCCACCGGTAAGTTCCCGGTTTCCGACCTGGGACCTGGATGTAGGGCCACACTATTGCGAGCATGGTGTTCTTTGAGGAGAGTCGTTGACCTTCAGGTCCTCTCAGTGGCCCCTTTACATCTTCCTGTACCCGCGAGCGGGTTACAGCCCTAAGGTAGCTTTCAGGTTTCAGGTGATGCATAAATCTCAATTTTGAAAAATGTACACTTATGACTGGCTTTGTGATCACTTATATAGGATCTGAAAACATTTCATTCTGCAAACCAAACTGCTTTAAATGTACATGAAATAAAACTTTTGAATTTAAATGATTAAAGAAACACAATATGCAGTGCAGTAAAATGTCAACATCTAAATGCGTATTTACTTTCATTCAGTGGTGTTCTTTCTGTTACTGTGGGTGCTGTTTGAATGTTTCTTTTTCACTTAGTGCTGCAGTTTCCCTTGCTGAAGTTACTTTTGCATCTGAGCATGACTTTCTGGCTTTCACATGAACCAGCACACATAATGAGTTTTTCCAGGCATGAGAAAGCTCATTTTTTGCTGTAGGTTTCCTGACTAGCAGAAAGACTCAGACACACACTGTAGCATGCACAAACACACATACACACACATTCTCTCACACACACAGAGTTCTTCTGCTTGAGGCAAAAGCTGCTCTCTGCACAGGAATCAGCTTAAGTTCTCTCACACTTGCTATCTTTAAAAAGAAGAGAAAACCTTTTAACATGCTGCCCCTTTGCATCCAGTAATCACTACTCAAAGGCATAGGCACTACTGTATATACGCCAGTGAAATCAACACTGTTCTGTATGCAACAGATTTTTTTTGATTGGAAATGTGTGAGGGTACACAATCTGAGGGTACAATAGTCTGAATTTTCTCAATACCAGTCAGCAGTGATCCTTGAGGAACCACATTTTAAGGAGAGGTGTAAATATCAGCAATCGGTTTTTGGATGTTATAGTTTTTGATGCTTTAAGCTCTAAAATGAGCTAATATCAACAGCTAATATCAGGCAATTTGCTGTAATTTACTTAACTCTAATAAAGTAATGTGTTGCTTTTTTGAGATTTAAATTTTGGCCTGTGAACCATAATTTAAAAGATGAGTCAAAGGCATTGTTTACTTTCTTGTTTTATCTTTTATTTTATTCAGTATGTGTATTTAATTCTGAACAATCTGAGTGTTTGAAAGGCTTCAAATCAACAATGATATAAATTTTGATGAAAATATATATTTTGATAAACAAAAAACTAAATTTCTGCTTTTTAAAGTCCCCCTATAATGAGTTATGAAAGGTTCATATTGTTTTTAAGTTCCAAACAACTGGAAGACATACATGCAAGGTCAAGAAACACTTTGATTTTCTTATAATATGCATTTATTTTTACCTTATTTGTTCAAAGATGATTGGTCAATTTAATTTAAAGCAGTATTTGAGCTTTTAATGCTTCAAAAAGCGACACCTAGAGAAAAAGACAGAATTAGCTTTTTCACATGCAGCTCAAGTTTTCCCAGGTCTGCGCACACAACACAGTCTTACGATCAATTCGTACGTATTCGTATGAGGTGCCAAATTCATGATAATTCGTACAACCTCACTCGTTTGTCCAAAACCCCTTGACGGGTAGGTTTAGGGGCAGGGTTAGGTTTAGGTAATTCGTACAAATTCATTCGAATTGGCAACGCACAATTTAGAAGAAATCATATGAATTCGTACAAGTGAGGTTGTACAAATTTGTATGAATTAGCCACTTGTAAAATATGTACGTATTGCCGTGAGATCAGGTTGGTGCACAACAAGTGGGCGGGCAATATGATAATGTTTAATTTTGACATCAACATGAAACTTTTTAAAAACAACTCATTTCAATTATTCAAAGTCTACTCTTTCTTTTAGAGATGATAACTCTAAACATGGTGCACTTTCAAATTGAAATCTTTGCAGGATGTTTTCATTTACTTTTTCATTTACTTTCATTTACAGTACATACTGCATAAAGGTGATGAAAATGGGGCACTTTAACAGTTCCTGTAAATGTTTGTCTTAAAAATGAATGTGGTTCAAACGACATGCAAAAATATATCCAAATGATTAGACAGATTTTTAAGAACATTTCCTTTTCACTATCATCTGTTAAATAAATAAAATAAAAACATTTAAACAAACAACAGGGTATCACAAAGCCATAACCTAACTACATCAGTTTTAGACATGAAAGGTCCGCCTACTTTGCGTAGCAGATGTTGTGTTTAGCTTCTAGCACGCTGAGGAAAAAGCTTGTAATTTCT
>JAUMHG010000043.1:24403318-24426046 GCA_032359395.1 Enteromius anoplus | reverse complement strand
AAGCTCAAAGGCAAATCGGTCTCTCTGGCGAGTTCCCATATGTAACGTCGAAGTGATTCGACTGAAAGGGTAACTTCTTTTATGGTTATTGTAGTCTCTTACTTATTAAATTGTATATGTTTTAATAGTAGTCGTTAAATTTATTATAATATAAAATAAACATATATAACTATTGATTTTACATCTAAAAAAAACATCTTAATAATTTAATGTTTTTTAATTCAGTTTAAGAGTTTTAGATTTTTGTTGCAGAGGGTTGATTCTGAATTTTATACAATACTTTCAAATGAATTTGAAATAAAAGCAAACCTATTTATAATATCACAATTACATTAAGCACAAATACATAAGCGAACAAGAAAAACAGTAAAAACTTTTTTGTTACATGGGGTGGGTTCTAAAGTTTATATTGAATTTAAATATTGAAATTAATTTTACATCAAGGCAAATCTTCTGCATTAGTGAACAAGATAAATGTGAGTAATAAAATGGCTGAAATATTGCTGTTGACATAAGCTTGCATAATTAGTCTATTTCAACAGCATAGCGCATAAAAAAGTATTTTAATTTATCAAGAATTTACGTACCAATGGAGCTCAAAAAAATCAATCAAGATGAAGGGATGTGCACAGGAGAGAGCCAATCACTGAGAGTGTGTGTGCATATATATATATATATATATGCAATACGCCGCAGTGCCCAGCAATGACTTAAATGGTCCCAGATCCCCCACCCAATTTATTTAGCCCACTAAATGCTGTTCAGCCATACCACTTTTCTGCTGACTGAATGTTAAACATAGTGAGTCAGTGTGCAGGTCACAACCTCGCACAGAAACAGAGCTCTAAAGCTTGATGGGTTCTGTCTTCATCTCCACATACCTGCTCATTGTACAGTATTTTTTCTTTACATGTTATATATATGTTTATTCACCTGCACCTGCTTCCATACATCCATCCATCTGGCATCTAGTTATTTGTTTGTCACTTTAGGAAGGAAAAATGTACATATTAAAGGGCCTATCAGCCCCGTTTTCAAATATCACACATAAATACCTCACAAGAGAATAGTGAGAATAGTGATGTTTCAAGGTGTACACTTACTGGACTAAAGCAGTTTAATAATTTTCAGATAAATCTCTCAATCATCACTGCACTGCATTGCATGAAATTTGTTCCCCAAAATTTAAATTTAAACAGCTTTGATCATAAAACTGCTAGGATTTTAATATCATCTTCGTAATCAGATGATTGGAAGATATAGAATGGCAACCTTTTTGCATTTTATGCAAGTAGACTGTTAAGGATTTATATTACAAGCTTTCAGAATTTCACCAGAAGTTTTGGTCATATAATATCAGAAACTGCAGGAAATATTTTCTGTTGCATGTATTTTTTTCTTGGTTCTCTCTAAAAAAATGTTTTTTTTTTTTTTTGTCCCCTTCTCAAGCTGCATATTCTCACTATATCATACTATTTGAGACAAAAACCTTAAAAAAAATAAATAAATAAATAATAAAATAAAATAAAATAAAATAAAATAAACAAAAATAGAATAAAATAAAATAAAATAAAATAAATAACTAAATAAATACAATTCTTTATTACATTTTAATATTTTTTTCTAAAAGTGCAATAGCTGTTCCATAAAAAGTAAATAAATAAATGTAATCACTGTATTTCATTTGTCTAGCTTTAAAAGGTGATTTAACATCTTTCTCTCCAATTGTTTATTTCCAATTTTCTGTTAAAATTCTTAAGAATATGAGAAACGAAAAAAAAAATTAAATGACATGTCATTTACTTAAAGTAGATTTTTCTAATGGTATTATAAATAATAATATTAATATTAATAATAAGTTAATAACTAATAATAAAGTAACCCCCCTTATAGAAAGAAATCATTTATTTGAATTGTATTTTCAAATAATATTTTACACCAGTGTTTCACTATTATTTCACTAGCTTCTGACTGCGCAATCAAAAGTATTTTGCTTCTTTGTTTGTAAAATTCACAATTAACATTAGGTCTTTTAAAGTTGTCATTATTTATAGTAACACAACTAAATTTGAACAGTGACTGATTAGTAAAATGTTTTTATCTTTTTATGTCTAAAGAAATAATATTAAGTTCCTAAGCTCCTGACCCTCCCCTGGACAGCAGGCCAAACATGTTCTTGATTATGGAGGAAGTGTGAACTTGTGAAATATATATATATATATATATATATATACATGATATATATTATAAGTTATTAGTTGGTCCAAAGTCTTATAAAGAGCTATCTATCTTTCTTATGGCTAAAAATGCTCCATATAATGATTTTAACAGCCTCTCTAAGGAATCTCATCGATTAATTAGAATCCAGTCATATGGTCAGGCAGAATGCTAATTGCCTATTGCGCTGATAAGACGTCAGTCAATGACCCTCTTCAAGCCTGACATTCTGGAAGGATGTCTTACCATTAAGGTTTATTTTAAACAAAGTTAATCCTGGATGTGTGAATATTCAAATCATCTTGAGCAATTAAGTAAAGTGGTGTCGAAGGTTGGATTTCACGTTATATGTGCAGCATTTAGTGAAAGGGAACAGTAGAGCATAGAGGAATAACAGAGTATTTGGAAAAGCTGAGGACATTTCAGTCAGAATGAATTTGCTTTATCACCAGAGATCAGGGACAGGTTTATTTTGGTTCAGCAAGCTAATAGGAATGAATTATTCAAGTCAGCTAACCTTTGTACCAACTCTAATTTATTTTATTCAGGCTGGAAGTTTTCTCGATTATATTTGCATTCTAAGGATTTCTTTCTATCCCTTTTTAGTATGCTTCGCTAATAGATTTGTCTGAGCACTGAATTTAAATCACAACTGCTGAACATCTGCTGGTATACGTGCATGTTTTGTGCGCTCAAGCATACATATGCATGAATGTACAAGTGTGAGTATGTTATCTGAATCATCAGTTAGCAATGTTAGGTTGCAGTTTTGATACCTTACATCCTAATTTGATGAAATCCAACATGAATTCACCTCAGGTTTATGACTGCCCAGATAGATGGCACGTTGCTCCCAGGGCATGCTGTCAGTCAGACTGTCCATCAGTCAGATGTCAGAAAGGCACAATACTGGTTTGAAACATGTTAGTCTCTACTCGCTCTCTCTAGGTTCACTGGATTCAGCATAGCTCAGCGCACAAAAACATCCTGCAGGTACATACTCACAAGAGATTTGTTTATTTCTGTACGGCGAGCTCACTTGCCTTGATACTTTTTTTTTTTTCTTGCGGTACTCTTGTATGTTCTCTGAAAGATTTGGAAACTGTTGCTTAGGATTTCAAAATGTGCTATGAGTGTGCTGTGTGTCATTACACAGAGGGTGACATAAATAGGATTTTTCTAGTAAAGCTAATTAGTTTTCTTCATCAGTACCTTGTGATATATATAAATCTCAGCTGCTTTGTAGTTGTTTTATTTAACCCTAAAGCCTATTGTATCTAAGACTATTATTATTCATTTTAAGCCCTCTAAATTATCAGCATGATCAAAACATTATAAGTAAATGCCTTCAGGAAGTAAAAAGCCTTTCATACATATTAAGAATAACTTTACAACTGTTAGTAATGTTTTAAGGAGAACACTTACTGGACTAAAGCACCTTTATCATTTTTAGATAAATCTCTCAATCATCACTGCACTGCATTGCATTTAATGTTTTGCTCCCATAATAAAAACTAAAAGAGCTTTGATCATAAAACTGCTAGCATTTCAATATCATCTTCGTAATACAGATGACTGGAAGATATAGAATGACAAACCTTTTTTCATTTTATGCGGTTACACTTTATTTTGAGAGTCCATTAGGCATTGCACTAACTATAAGTAACTTTGTAACTACATGTCAACTATATGTCACCTAATTATCTTTAATTCTCAACAACATGTCTACTTACTCTCAGAGTAGACTGGTAGAGTAAGTTTAGGTTTAGTAAAATGAGTTGACATATACCTGCAAAGCAGTGGTGTAGTCTATATTTGTGTAGTGTGTATACTGTAATAAAAGGTATGTAATTTTTATTTTTAAATTCAAAATTGTATATATACAAATATTTGGAAATTTCTAATCAAAACAACTGAATAATAAGAATGAGTTACCAATCAAATAAAATCATTATTGATTAAATTCATATGCACTACAGAGGTGGCACAGAAGAAAACACTACAGACAGGTAATGAGACTCGGAGGTGGCATGAGTGCAATTAACTTCATGAACTCATGTTGAGATTCATGTTTTACACGTAACATTTTGAATATAGAAATATTCAATAATATAAGTAGCTGGAATGATACTTAAAAAATTAAACAAAGAGTCCTGCTTTGTCTCTGCGTCTCGGTCTGATGACAGCTCACTCAGGGCGGGTCTGAGGTAATACACCAGTTCAGACTGTGTGACACGCTGCTGTCAATCAACTATTGTGGGAGTGGCCTCTGTCAGTGTGACGCCACAACGACATGCATTTGAGAATGGCTTGATTTTAGAAGGGGCAACTTATTTTTATTAATTTTTTATTAATTATTTTTTATTATTAGAGTGGTTGTGTACAGTAGTACACAGTGCATAAAGTGGACTATTGAAATAAAGTGTTGTGTTTTACATTTAAATTCCTAGTTCCGGCAATTTTCATAATTTCCAGTTTATTCCCATTAATTTCCGTTAATTCCCATGGAAAGATTCCAGTCTTGAAATTTGACGGAATTTTGCAACCCTAGTTACAATTCTAAAATTAGTCTTATAATTAACCCATCCATTTTGTTCAAGGTGGCCAAACAACTGCATAAACTAAAGAAGTTAAAGCACTGTTAAGAATAATATTTGACTAAATATAAGATCAAAGTGTGATAGTATAACTGGCAGGAATATATGATTGTTTATCATGTGGCACATAGGCAAGCAGCAGTTAAATAACCATCAGCCTGAAATATAGGGCTTTAAAGAGCTAAAGTGACACCTTTTGGAAGGAAGAGGAAGCTACACCATTTGGGAAATCAGTGTCAGGTGCATTCAGCCTACTTCGAGGAAAAGGCTGTTTTATGATTTAAAAGTCTATCAAAGTCATATTTCAAATGACTGGTTTAGTGTTCGATCTAGTGTAGTTGGTCCAGGACAAGAGGTTAAGCTGCCACAAATTATCAGCAGCCCTAAAAAAGGAACTTTGCTCTGGTTCTTATCTTAGAAAAAATCAGGTTAAGAACATGACATTACCTACAGTTACAATTTGAATGTATATGATAACAACAATAACTTTTTGTTTGACTTTTCCTCCAAAATGATGCACTGATCATATTGACATGAAGATACACTCTAATAAATAGTTCCTAAAAGGTTCTTCACAGCAATGGCATAAAATAATTACTTTTGGTTTCACAAAGAACAGTCAAAGGTTCTGAAAGGAATCATCTCTTTCTTACCTTGTTATAATCTGAAGAACTTTCTTGCACCAAGAACCTTTCATAAAAAAATATTTTCTTCCTTGGCTGTTTGGACTCTCATTCTGATGGCACTCATTAATTGCAGAGGATCAATGGGTGAACAAATGACACAATGCTACATTTCTCCCAAACAAATGTATTTAAATGTTAAATTGCTTAATTTTCTTTTAATTTAATAATTTAGGGGCACAACTTTTCCTTTAATGTACTATGCAGATCACAGAAAAACCCGGAAAAGGCCTCGCAAAAGACAATCAAATTATATTTTCTTCATGTAAAATACAAGCTTAATTACCATTATGACTCCTAGAAGATTCATTCTGCAGTATCTGTCTTTTAAAAGTGTAATCTTGTGTGTGGGAAGGTATTTACACCAGTGTGATGTAGTACAACACATAAGGTGCTGATTAAGGAGGCCTGTCACATCAGACCGCAGCGTGTAAACTTCACAAGATCTGTGAGGAGGAGTAACCTCACACTCCCTTGTTAACACCCACTCAGTGACACTCACAATCTGGGCCATCAGTATAGGCAGTGCTATATTGATTTTCTTTTTTAGGCAAAAAAATAACCTATAAATATCCTAAAATACTGTATTTCTGTTATAGCAGATAATGTAAATAGGTTCTGTGGACTGAATGAAGCTATAATAATGATCTCAAGGCCCTCCAATGTGCATTTCCTGGTTCCTGATAGAAATAACACTGAATTTGATTAAATCAGCGAATGAAGGAACATGCCGTACCGGTGCCATGGTGATGATTAGGCAGTGATACAGGACAGTCAGGACGCTTTGAGATGCTTGCAAATACTGACACCCCCAGAGAGGAAATTAGAGGTCATGTACTGCACGAAATCTGGTGTTGATTTGCACAAGCTGAAGCAGAAACAACCATTAGAGTTTTTGACAGAAGGAGGCTGGGTTAAAGTAGGGACAAAGGCAGAGTATTTATCTGTGAATATTTCATTAATATCATCTGTGTGCTTTAAATTTGGGTGTGACAGCAATAAAACTTTAACATATGATGACTGTGTCTGCTGAGTTTAGTCTAACTCAACCTATCAGTCAACCCCCCCGACTATATTAAATATCTTGGATATAAAAGCAGGCTTGACAGAGAACAAGATTGATTGGAGGATTGTCTGTTGGTTCTTCCGCTATACTCATTTTCATATGAGTGAATATGTCTGGGAAACTGTGTGAATTCTGGTTAATTTAGAAAAATGTCAGAATTAACCTCAACACAGAGAAAGCAGCTAAAACGACATGGTTGGTTGAGTAAATTGCTCAATCTGTTTAGTTTAATGAAGTGTGCATGTAAATTTCAAACAGGTTTTAGCACCACCTACCACATTTTTCAGTGTCAAACTGGGGTAAAACAACAACTCATGTAACAATGCGATGCCACAGTCACACAACAGTTACTGGAGACTGTACTTGAAAACTGCCATAAGACGAGCTACAAGCAAAAAACAATAGTCATAGTCACAAGCACAATTTTTGCATGACACTGGCCTGTTACTGCATTTGCAACACTATTATATTTTGGATGCCATTTGAAACCTGTGGACATTGTAACACATTATGGAAAGTAATGGAAATTATGTAATCAGATTACTTTGGCCCCACTTTATATTGTGTCCTTAATACATGTGTACTTACATAGTAGCTAAGTAGTACTGTTTGTAACCACAGTGTAAGTACATACATGTAACAACCCACTCAAGAGTATACAGTATGTAAATACAAATGTGTAACAGCAAAACAGCACTTTTTGGTAAAGTAAGTGTTACCTTTTATAGTAAGTAGACCATTTTTATGTATTTACCATGTATGTACTCTGATGTTACACAGCGGTTTGTAAGTTAGGGTTTATGTTTAAATTGTGGTTGGTGCCCAGAATGTTACATTTTATATTAAGTGGACAGTTCCTGAGGAGTTACCGTGTAAGTGTTCTGGTATTACAGCATTGCACCAACTCCTCACACCTCACATATCCCTTAACCTACCCACTTCCACTCGCAGGGTCAAATTGTTCCAATTACTCTAATACTGTTGTTACAAAGCTGTGTAACAGTTACCTGTTGCACAGGTACTTGGTGAAGTGAAACAAAATTTTGTTACCAATTTCCTGTTACACATTCACACATACCATTATGAGGGTTGTTACATGTGTGTGGAGAGCCTATGTACCAATGCATACGTTTTTGACACTTTTATGGCTCACTTTTTAAGGCAAGCCAAGCCAAGTTGTGAAACACATTAATGTCCGTAAAAAGTAACACAATAAATTACTTTTTTAAGGAGTAACATGACAGTGTAATGCATTCTTTTTAATAGGTAACTTTCACCAACACACTGATTTTTTAACAAGATATACGAACAAAATACGAACACTTTTCTGTGCTCCACAAAGTAGATTTATCCAGCATCCAACAGGATTAGAACAAGTGATGTCAGTTTATTTTATATTTTTTTATCTCTTAAATTAAGAATCAATGATAAAAGTGTTTCAAAGTGTTAAAACTGTCCTTACTCACATACCCGAAATTATATAATAACTTTTGTCTACACATTTTCCCCAAAACCCATTTAATTTCTGCACAGCATCATGGCATGGCCCACTACATTAATTGCTCACTGCAGGTTGCCAGGTAATGATCATCCCATCACCCTGATCTCATATAAGTGAAAGCAATTCCTCTCTTTCCTGCAGGCTAAGAAACATACTGTTTAATGATTCAGTTTGCTTCTTAATCTCGTTCCACAATTACTCTATATAAAATAATAAATTATCTTTATGCTCTGATTCAAGCACTCTACCTGTGGCTATATGCAGCCCTCATGGAGCTAAATTTAAGGATAAATTTCACTTCACATGCTCCTTTTATAATGGATTTTACACACCACTCAGTCTTGTATTCTTTCAACCAACATTATCAGCATTATGAGAAAATAATAAATTAATTATTAAGGAGAAAAATGTGAAAAGCCAGAGACTTGACTGACTTTGATACAAAAGTGTCTACGAGAAAGAATTGAGATATTGTTGTGAATTTGCTTTCATGTGGGTTGATATTAAGCTGATAAAATCGGAGGAAGTAAGAGCTCAGTTCGATCTAGCATGAATGACATAATATGCCTCAAAAGAATGAAAAGAAGAAGTTTTCCCCCTCAGTTAAAGCCTCTCAAGTATAAAAGCGAATTAAATAGTGGCTTGTTGCTGTCAAAGCGCCCAAAATATTGGCTCATTACACACACATTCTTTTGTTTTCCATTGATTTTTTGAGTCCCTTTAAATCTAATACAACATAATCTCTTCAAGTGATTACAACCCAAGATCAAAAAAAAAATGAAATGCTAATGAGGACTGGTTCTTGGATGATTATACTAATACATAAGTGAAAACGGGACTACTGTCAAAGGGCTTGTTATTTCATTGTAATTAATCGCAGATCTCATCAAATCATAGCACTGGATTCTTACCCAGGATGTAATTAAGAACAAACCAGCGGGGGAAAACAAATAGCACACACACACAAACAAAACCAAGCAGTCTGTAAGTGAAAAATGAGTTTCATGAGCATTAAACCTGCTTTCTGTTAATAAATAGACGGGAGCTCAGTCTAATTGGTAATGTATATGTATGACCCGTGTTTAATATACATGAGTTTTACTCTCCCTTCATTATAGCTGCTCCATCTTGATCTGAGTGGCAGCGTTGAATATAATCCAATTACAGTGGCCACAAATCAAATTTTTTAAGTAAAAAGGCATGCGTACGTTGATCATTATGTGACATCCAGGCATTATGTTGCAGGCTTTGATAGGGTGTAGATGGGATTAGCAGACTTGGTGTCAGAATGCTTCTATACTGCCTCAGGAATCTGTTTAATACCCTATGCATGGACACAGCCAAGCTTTGTGGAGCAGAACAGGTCATGCTCACTCGCCAGAAAAATGCGACTGGAAGACTTTGTGATACAGAGTCTGACAGAATTCTGTTGAAGGATGAAAGAAGATGGACTTCAATTTTTTTACTTGACCCTTTGTCAGTCGTTCTCTATTCAACACAGGCATATGTTCAAGTAAAGCTAAACTGCAAGAAAACAATAACTATAAATTATCCTTACGAAAAAATACTATTTATTATACTTTAGCTTACCAAATAACTAAAATATGACTTAATGTCATTCTTATTGAAATTACTTTAAAGTACCAAGTACTTTAATATAGCCTTTTTTTGTTGTATTTTGGTACATAAAAAAAAAAAATTCACTTTAAATGTAATATTTAATATAATATATTATAATTAAGTTGTTTACATATGTTGAAGTTAAACAAGACATCAAAAGAATGGTGCACTTGTTTAAAGCACAACTAAATATTATTCAAATATAATGGCTTATATAAAGTGCACTTTAAAGTAAAACCTGTAAATTAAATTTTAAAGTGTACTTAGTTATGCTAACATAGACATTAAGGAGTACTTTTAAGTCTGCAAGTAGCTTACAGTTTTTAAAAATATAGCCTACCTTTAAGATTTAAAGTACAGGACATTTAATAAGCACACCTCTTTTTCACAAACACGTCACTAACAGAAACTAAAGATTATCACTTCTTGTTTACATCAGTAATGCATTCATTTTAATGCACGAGACTAATTGTTAACTGTTTGAATTTGTTTCACTAATCTATTAATCAGCAAGCAACCTTCATTTGAGTATCAGCATTTTTACATATTATCATACTGACACCTTGTGGACATTTTACATGTCGTTTATTTTTACCCAGGCATCTTAAAGCGTTCTGAAACATAATCGCACATAATTTATGTATATATAAGTAAATAAATAAGGCTTCACTTCTATTTGCAGTATAGAGGGAGTAATACATGATTTTAAGTGCAATTATATTTATTTATATGCTAGACCATGAAAACCATTATGACAATAAAATACTAAGCATAAAAATCAGTGCGGTAAGCGATACATAAACAATGAAACTGTATGAAAATGCATTTTATGTTCATTGACACATTTGTCAATGTCAATGTCACCCTACTAGCTTTTAGGAAGTCGGCACAAGTGTTATACCAGCTTGTGTTAAAGTAGGCTATAGGTTTTGAGTAAAATTTGAAAAAAAAATTCTTTAAATAATTTGTCCAAAAAAATTACATTAAATAATAATAATAATAATAATAATTAATTAATGAAACCGCAAACTAGTGTGTATTTATGACAGACCTCCATTGTGACAACAGATTCTTCAGGATGCATCAACATGACTTGCTTTGCAGACAAGCACAACTCTGCACTTCTCATTTATTTACTTTGACTGTGATACATACTGTACATTTGTACATACTGTACATACTGTACAGCCAGCACTCAAATGAATAAATGATAATTGATTTGAACACATCACATCAAATTAATCGAAAACAAAATATCTAAACATCCTAATTTTTCTAAAAATGTGATAATCCATTAATACTCAAATCTAGATGGCACATGATCATAAACACAGCAGCACAAGGTCATAAAATCACTTTATTTTCACAATATGTTTCATCTCCAGCCATTCATTATTTATGTCTTACAAAGAATAGCTGAAATGCATGTGGGGTTGCATATTCATCATTTCAATTTCTCACACATACCCAGCTAAAAATAACTCACCAATTATTGACAGGCCCAACAAAGCACTGGCTTCAGCCAAAGGTTAAACAGCTATATGTCTAAAGCCCATTTTAAAGGAGACCTGCGTGATTTTCATGCAGCATTTCTGACATTGTTACATGGGGGTGACCCTTGTAAATGGTTTGTAAGCAATTCTTTACCTTAATCCTAAGCGGTTCCCCTGCACACTACTGCTGCTACATGCCATTAGTGAGATGACAAACATTGTGACCACATGAGGTAATGAGAACAGCTTGCTTGGGTTGACTCAACATGTGCAGCGCTGAGTGAAGTCTGTACTCCATACCAATCCTCTCTCAGGTGCACAAACACATAAGTTATTATTGTTTGACATGAGCTAAGTTGTCTATGCTTGTTTCATCTTTAATTGGAGCGTATGCATTTACAAGGGACAGATCTTGAAAAAAGTAAGTCATTTTCTGATTTGAACAATGTCCAAAATTTGTTTAATATTTTTTAGATAATTAAGAACAAAAAGTAAAGAAATTAGAGAAGAATGATTATGGTACACTAATAAATGTGCTGCAATTTTATTTTTATTATTATTATTTTACTATTTTTCAGAAATAATTTTTTTTTAATTATTTTTCAGATCTGGCAACAACATATATTTGTGTTTATTTTTACAGAGCAACATGGCTTACAAATAATATATTTTATGTTCTTTGTTGGACCGCACAATAGCAAAATAGTATTAATAATAAATCAAGGGGGTCTATGTGTGATATATTGCGCTCAACCTCAAGCTCATCTGACACTGCAATAACTACAATACTTCATAACACTCATCACACCCTTTAAAAGAGATCCTGGACCTTGTCTGAGCAATAACAGGCTTCAAAAACAACATGTGGTTTGACGAAAACGTCATGACTTATCCCAAATCTGTAATTTTGTATGCAATAAAGGACTCTAATAATTATTGAATATTTAATAAGTTAATACAAAATAAGAGATGTTTATAAATATCCCAGCATTATTAAATTAAGGCATATGTACTCCATCTGTACCGTGAACTGTTTCATCAGTCACTTGTGATGTTCCTCAAGGCTCTGTGTTGGGACCAATGTTGTTTTATATATTACCATTAAATTATTCAGCACCACAATGTACATTTTTATTGCTATGCATATTATTTACATTTGTATTTGTTCTTTAGTTTGTATTATCTTAATAATGTTAAACGTGTATGCATTGTAAATGTAAAAATAAATAAATAAAAATAAACAGGCTGTTCTGCTATGACTTATTATCCTAAATATATGGGCAATTTGGGTAAAATCAATTTGCTCTGTTTTTATCACTTGAGGAAAACAAAATATAGACTGATACTACCAAATGTAAATCAGAAGTATTTACAAAGGCTATTGCACTGTTGATCATCTTCCCTTTTGATATGAGATATATTTTAAATCTATTTTAATTTCTTTTAAAAACAAAGTGCGTTTATTTGAGTAGTTGATGTAAATGCTAGTTTGTATTGTTTTATTATTGAATTTACTGTGAGTTTATTATAAATATGTCTATATACTGTATTTCATTTCCTATAATTATTATGTTTTGTGGAGCAGTTTATGCTGTGCTGTATGAAAGATGCTAAACAGGCAAGTAAAATGTTTAATTTAAAGGTAAATATTATATATTATTACGAAGTATTTATGTTTACACTTTATTTCGATAGTCCATTTAGACATTTTACTAACTATAAGTAACATTGTAACTACATGTCAACTACATGTCAACTAATTCTCAGATTAGACTGTTAGGGTAGGTTTAGAGTAAGTTGACATATACTTGCAAAGTTTCTGATAGTCAGTAGGTAGTATGTTGTGGACCCATCAAAATAAAGTGTTAGAAGATGTTAAGCAGACAATCTACTAATACTCTAATGACTGCTAGATGACATGTGGTTGCAAAGTTACATACTGTTAGTTAAATATATAAAGTGCACTATCGAAATAAAGTGTTACCGTATTGGTATTTATTAATATTTAATTGTTAATTCTGAATTAGTAGCGCTGACAAAGATATTGAAGAATTATTACAATTATATTTTCCTTAGGTACAAAGTGCTGGTTATATAATAAAACATTCCTTTCACATTTTCACTGATAAAATAGACAATTGTTTTGGTTCTTTTAGTTTGGTTACTTGCTAGGACTTATTGCATGTGTCATGGCACAGCCATTCCTCTTCCACATTTAGAAAACTTCTCTCATGGTTACCTAATGTGTCCCATGAGAGTAGGACAAGGTTATACACCTCCCATAGATCACTTAAACTTCAGGTGGACCGTGCTTGCACAATGATGTCTGACACAAAACTGTTATTTTATTTTTTAGTCAGACCTGGTAAACTGCAAAAAAATCCAACAAAAAAAAAACAGTAAATCTTATAATGCACCAATCATATAATGTGTTATGAACAACACAAGACATGAGTTATAGAATTTACTTTGGATTTGAATTATATCAGGGAATCATGTTAACATAAAAAAACAAGTAGCTGGGTGAAAAGTTTTGCTCAAAATAATTAATAGCATTAGCCTTAATAGCATTATTTATTATTGGTATTATTTTATTAATTTTTTGCAGTAGACAGGTTCAGTTTGTCGTTTCTCAATAGTGCCACTTGTACATCAGTTTCAATGTGTGAATTTCTGAAAGTAGCCTTTGAAGTGACCATTAACAATTATACGGAAATAAAATCAGATTTAAGTATTTAGCGTCAATGCAGCATTCTACTAAAAAACAAGGAAACAAACAAAATATAAATATTTATATTAAAAAAATTATAAAATCTATCTTTGGCATACATGTATTTATTTAGAAATATTAGTATTACTTCCTAATTATTCCCTTTTTTAAGTGTTTGAGACTATGTTTTGACTATTTGAAGATAACATAATGAATTATATACTTACTTTGTCGAAGGTGGCACCCTGCCTGACCGTCATAGCCGTACATGGCACTAGTTCTCCACACTGTGATCACGGGGGTCTTGACCAAGGTGTTGAAAACAGAATTAGTGGGGGTGTTGGTAGCCATGTGTCGTCATGTGCATGCCAGCCTCCATCAAAGCATGGATGACATCACCATCAATAATGGAGATAGCTCATCAATGACCAGCGGGAGGGGGCTTGTGCATATAAAAAGAGGAAGAGTAGCCCCAACGCACAAATACGACACCGAACAACACATGGACCCTCTCAGCACAGCGGCAACAAAATACAGAAGCAGTCAAATAAAAGACAACTATACTTGGTAAGTTTAGAGGCCAATGTCTGTCTGTCATGGACAATCTACCATGTAAGGTCTAAAACCTATCCTTAACTTATTCGGCAGGTATCACTATGTTACCCATACGTTCCTTGGAGAAAATCATGCTTATTATTGTGCTGTGGGGTCTTTGCAGTTTGCTATATCTGGAGGGATTACCGCTCAGGTAAGAGAGACTAAGATGCAACATATTGGTCCATGTTTTTTTTAGCTTTGTGATTTTAATTCAAAACTGATCGCTCCGTATCTCCATCTGCAACAGCAAGAGGTCAATCAGTGAAGTTCAACTCATGCACAATGTTCAGGAGCACAAGGAGATGTTAGAAAGGCAGGACTGGCTTCAGCTGAAGCTCAACAATATCATCATCCCCTCAATAAATGACTCTCAAAAGGGGCAAAAAGGCAAAACCAACGACCCATCTAACAGACGTTTAAGAAAGGGGGAAGGTGCGGCGTGGATCATGAACTGACATTGACAAAACTGATGCTTCTGAAAAACTGAGGAACTCTAAATAATGAAAAGTGTTTTCTCAGTAACGTCAGTGCAGGAGGAGGACACAGTAAGTGTCAATTAAAATATACTGTACTCGGAGAAAGAATGTGCACTGCTTTACTTATGTCTTTTTACACATGTTTTTTATTTTATTTATTTGTAAATACATGTTGTTGTTTAGATATTTAAGCATATTGTTCAGAAACTGTGTAGGTTATACAAAGGACAATGTCTTAACCTTGTAGTAGGCCTCTGTTTTCTGTGTCGTGCCATACTGACTTTTTAAATGTACATTCAACAAATATTTGTAATTTTTTTTAGACATCCAACAATTGCACTAAAATTTGGACCAACTGGATGTGTTTAATTATACACTACATTACATACACAACAAACTAAGCAAGACTGACTCATTTTGTGTTCTTTCGCTTTTCTTTCAATCTTTTTTCTTTCCTTCGTCCATGTTAGACTTCTTGTAATCTGATCAATTTTTAAAAAGACCATTGACTATATGACGCAGTTCTCGCGACACTTCGGCGAAGTCTCGTTTCCTGTCAGCAGTTGGTGGAGATCAAATTCGCTTTTTCAGAAAAAGCTGATGGTCCTCTTCAAATGTTGATGGTTATTCTTTTTCTGTTTACCTCACGGGAGAACACCAGTAATTAGCTGCTCTACAAACTATGCCCACGACACTATAAAAAGGTGAGAATTTGTTTAATTCATAATCCAAACGTCCGTTGTTTTGTTGGATAGCTTCCTTGGCTAGCTAGCTAATAGTTCAGTAACGTCCGCTGAGGTTTTGTGTGTGAAGATGAGTTCGATGCTTAACAACGCAGCAGACATATAATAATCACACATTTAATTACAAATCCCCGTTTAATGAACGAGGCAAGCTTGTCACACAACGTCTGTTGCTTTCCTTCTTTCTTTATTGTCATGTATCGACTTCATTGATCAGTTGTATGGATGTCAGTCCTGTCTTTTTTAGCTATCATATCACAAGAGCTTAAAAACAGTTTAAATGAATTGGATAATGTTATGAAATCTCTAGCTTTAGAATTATGCGTGAATTAATCGTTTACATAGAAAAGCACTGTTTCTTTTTACTTCAAAACGACGCAGTAGTGACTTTTATATAAAAAATTTCAAACTGCTAGATGTTGTTACCAGATATATAGAGTAGACAGTAAAGCTTTAGATTAAAACACCTCGAAAATATTGCATACTTTTTCTTTTGACGTGTAGGATCATTTCATGTTATGTGGAAAGACTAATTTATTTTAATAAGGCAGATTAAATAACATGTTTTAATTATATATGTATATGTATGTCTACAGTAAAGAATAAAATCATTTCTCATTCTGTTTTTACTAAGTGGTGTGTTTGTAATATAATGTATTATTCTATATTACTTGGAGCACTTTCATCAGAAATGCTGTATTTGAAAAGGTCATAAACTTTATGACTTAATGTAAAATTTAGAGAATGGGTCAAAAAGGAAGCCATGCCATTGTGGTTTGGTTTTAACATAACATCCTGAATGGTTAAAAAATGTGTTTTTGTTGAACAAATGCATCAGAGAATTAGCCACACTTAAAATCGATGAAAATATTTAAATACTAAACAGGATCATATGTTTAATTGCGACTTAATTTGAATGCCTAAATTTTTCTGTAAGCAAATAAACAATATAAAAAGCAGTGCACTGGTTGTTAATTAATGACATTATCTGAGGTTATAAGGGAAAGAATCTGAATGAATGGTCTGCTTGTGCTTTTGAGGCACAGTATCACATGAGTTGAGCAGATTACACACACACAGGGTGATAAATGTAGCAATACACTTCCTTGTAAGTGTTTACTAAAACTACTGGTTTGTCTACTTGTGAGTCACTTAACCTACGGATTTCAAAGGTTAACAGTTTGTGGTTTTAGAGACTTTATAAGACCCTTGATTAATGATTTTGTGCGGCAATAACAATGTTTTTATGTACTTCTCTGACTCCTTTGTTATCTTTGGCACTGTAAGTAGGAGTGAGAAAGTAGCCAAGGGTTTATCAGAAGTCCTTAGCTATGTTTTTGCTCACTGCATGTGTGAGTAAGAAAGGGGTGGTCTCTCTCTATTTGTGGTTTTATTTTAAGGGACTGGTTTAAATGGACAACTATCTTTGGAATTTCCTGAGCTTTCAAAAAAAAAAACAAGCGCTGTGCACAGAGCGAGTGGTGCTTAACACAAATGTCTGATTCACATTCCGTCTTAATGGTTATTTGTCAATTAAGTTTTAGGATCGCCCCATAATTTGACTTTCAAAGTGTCTTCTTTACCATGGTACAGTGATGTATCAGATGGTACTTTGATATGGTACTGTATGATTACAATGGGCAACCAGAAGCCGTGGTAGTACAATAGTGCTGTTTTGTTCATTTATGTTGCACACTGTTGTGTATGCATACAGTGTGTCAGTAGTGTGACAAACAGCCGGGCATGGGCCCCATTTCTCCTGTGTGTTACACTCATGACATCCAGTTGAATTTACCCCAGGCACTTCCTGATCAACTGGAACAGAAGCCGTTCAAACACACCCTTTCTCAATCATGTGTGACCGCTCTCATCTGCTGGCTTGTTCACTCTGTTGTTTATTTGGGTATTAGTAGTCACTGTAAATAATATGCTACATTTCCGCCTGAGTATCTGGCATAAGCAAGTATTGTAAATATGGTGTTGTGAATTGCATTAAAGGGTGTCTTGGAAATTTGTTATTGGTTTATCTGCTTTTTAATTTTTCCATTTGTTCTACAGCACACTTGCATAGGCCTAGCTGTTGTACAGTATATGACAAATGGTGGTGTTTATGGTTACATTATACTGAGCCAATGCTTTTGGTTCTGAGCTGTCTCATGTAAAAAGTTCTGGCAGTCTTGTTTAGCTTTTCTAGATACTGTATTTTTAATGTTTTATTGAAAATGTACAAACTAAAACTAAAAGGTAATTCATTCCCACTCTCTCTCTCTCTCTCTCTCTCTCTCTCTCTCTCTGAGCAAGGAATGAAAACATAGAAGAAAAAAAACATTTTGATTGTGGCTAGATGAATAGATTGTGTAGTACTTGTGAAATATTTTGACTAGACATTCTCAAATGAAATGGTGAAACGCTGATGAAATGAGCAGCTCTGGAGATGCGTTTTTCTCTCCTGCTCATCAAACCTGAAACAGTAAAACTTTTAAATATTTTTACTATTTAGAATAACTGTTTTTTTTACTTGAATATATTTTATTGAAATAAATGCAATTTAAAAAAACAAGCTTTTTATTTCAGGTTAATGTCATATTTATCAGAGAATCTTGAATAAAAACTTTTTTTTTTAGGTATTAATATACCTATAGCATATTGAAATGACTTCTGATAGACAATTTGACACTAAAGACTGGAGTAATGATGCTAAAAACTCAGCTTCGATCACAGGAATAGATTACATTTTAAAATGCATTAAAATAAAAAGCAGGTATTTTAAATAGTACAAATATTTAAAGATATCGATTAGTATTCAGAACTGAGCACGTGATATGAACTGTAATGTCTTAAGATTTTACTCTCTTCTCAGAACTACTGGCGTTATGCCTCATCTGTGTTGATAAGTAACACTATTAATTGGGAAAAAGTGTCTAATTCACTAGCATTGTAGAATTATTGAGAGAGGCCTACTATAAGTCTATAGTTAGATAGTTAACTTTTATTTTCTGTTTTCATTTTAGTTTTTAGTTTTTGATTGTGTCTTGTGTGTGTGTGTTTGTCAATATATATTAGTTGACATATTTTGTATCTGTCTGTATTGTTAATTATTTTCATTTTAGTTATATCCTTAGATAGGGGTTTGACGAGACACTTATCCCATGAGACGAGACAAGACGAGACCATGGGTTCACGAGAACGAGACAAGATTTTTAGACTTTTAAAAAAAAAAAAAAATCCTCATCCTAATTGTATTTTATTCAACAAAAACATTCCAAAAAAAGATCTCGTCACACCCCTATTATTAGACTGTTAAATGAAAAATAACTCTGGTCTCAGTTTTACTATGCAGAGATGTGAACAATCCTGACCTTAGCTCTCTGTGTTGTTATGGGAGGCTTAAATTACACTGGGAGTTATTCCTCTTGAGAGTTGCTGAATTATGACTCTGGATCTTGTCTTCAGAGGTGTAAGTTATCTCACTCTTTCACTTCCTGCAGTGGCCAGATGTGTTAGACTGTCCAGGTGAAAATGAACATGCATGGTGCCAGTGGAGGCTGTGACCGATCCAGAGATCGCCGCCGCTCCAGCGACCGCTCTCGGGACTCCTCACACGAGCGTGGAGAAGGACAACTCACACCCTGTATTCGCAACGTGACCTCACCCACACGCCAACAAATCAGCGGTGAGTCAATGCTTTTTGTTGGTTGGGTCCAATGTGGCACTTCGTTTAAGTTCCAAGGTTTGTTATCATGTCATATGTATCACGTGAGCAGATCGAGAGGGTGGGTCATCGCGGCCCAGCAGCCCCAGGCCTCAGAGGATCTCACCCAGCAGCAGCAGCAGTGGGGTGGCCAGCAGCCGCAACAGTAGCTTGTCCAGCTCGGAGGGCACGTACAAGAGCATGGTCCCCGGGGAGATGGTCTTCATCTACGAGAATGTGAAAGATGGAGCCAGAAGCGTCCGCCCATCAGAGAAGGTCACACTTATTGTGGACAACACTCGCTTCGTGGTGGACCCCTCAATTTTCACAGCACAGCCCAACACCATGCTGGGCAGGTTAGAAGCAGACCAATCATCTGTCAAACAGTTCTTATCACCTTCACGTCATTTAAAATGTGTGGCGACATTTACACCTAGTATGAAGATTAATTTTGTCTGATCAGATAAATATGTGTGGTGGGGTGCACTTCATTTTATGATCCGATCACTCACAACATTCAGCATGTTTTATTAAAAATAAAACAGTTTATCCACAAATACATCAGTGCATATGAATTAGAGGTTTATCAGTATTACATTTTCGTCATAATAATGTTTGAAAACTTTGAATGGAGGGGCAGAAATCTCTTAGTTTTCATTAACAGCATCTTGATTTGTGTTTTGAAGATTAAATTGAAATAATTTTCAATTATGGCATTTATATCAACTATCCCTTTCTCATTACAACTCTTTCGTTGAACCATTTAAGACTTTATTACCTAAAAATGACATTGTAGGATCACATCAAGGAAAAAGTGACATGAGGGAGATAAGAAAATGACAGAATTAACCCTTTAACTTATCTCAGCTTTAAAATGATCTGTAATGTGTCTATTTTGTATCCATTATGTTGTTGTTTTTTTGTTGTTTTTTAACTGCTTTTTTTATTGCTAGAATGTTTGGATCTGGAAGGGAACACAATTTTACCCGGCCCAATGAGAAAGGAGAATATGAGGTGGCAGAGGGCATCAGCTCCACTGTGTTTAGAGCCATTCTGGTAGGTGATTTGACATTTCACCTTAACTCTCTCCCTGCGCACACACAAGAAAGCTGGTCAGTGCTGCAGGACGGACATATATATGATAACCTGTTCCTTGTCCTACCTGTCTTGCAACCCACTTAAGAAGCTCCAGTCTGTTTCAAATACTTAATCTCTGGTTTCAGAAAGAAACATTTTATCCTAAGCAGATTTTTGTCAAGGAAATCTCAAATGGCCTCTTGTGTTTTGGTAGTTGGAAAAATTGCAACACTTGATACTTATAAATTTGGAGACTGATAAAGTTTAATATTTGATTTGTTTGGGTTAATTCGTTTTTGAGACAGGTCTGTGGTTTAGTCACAGGCTTTCACAGCGGGCCGCTTCGGCTCTGGGAACATCTCATAATGAGCTTCCAGCAACAGCTTTTAATAATGACGTTAAGTGCAGCATAAGCCTGTCATCAGCTTTGCTGTATATACTGCTGTAATGATCTTTCTCTGCAGTGTCTGTTATGCATCTCAGGACACTGTTCATTGTGCTGCAAGCAATAAAATCAGATGAGTTCATTTAAACAATGACACTTACTAGTAATCCAGAGAGAGGATGCGTTGAGTGTGAGAGCTTGATCGGAGGACCATAACATTTGCAGAACTATTTTAAATGCAGTACAATAATCATTATTGTTGTGGAAGAGAGGATGAGGAATAGGATTTCATCACCTTTGTGACAAGGACATGCATATGTGTAGTTAACAAATAAAAATTGGACTGTGTCCTATGGCGTGACAGAAAAAAATATGGGGAAAAAACCGTAACCCACAAATAACACAAGAACAATGTATCTTCTTTCGCAGAGTTACAAGTAGCGAGAAGTGAATCTTCAATGTTAGAGGTTTTGTTGTCACACCATAGGCCACATTGTTACCCACATTACTACCCATATGTTTCTGATACTAAAAATGTGATACGATAAGCTAAAAATGTTATTAAATGTATGCTAACCAATAAATGGCTGATATTACAGTTGTATGCTTTATGTAAATACCAATAAAGCAAACTTAACAATACAAAATATTGATATTTATCATGGTATTTGCTAAAGATTATATTTAACTTAATAAATGATTAGTGTTTTTAAAGATACATACGCAAAGGGTTACTCCACCCCAAAATTAAAATGTTTTCATTAATCGCTTACCCCCATGTCGTTCAAAACCCATAAAAGCTTAGTTCATCCTCTGAACACAATTTTAGGATGAAAACCGGAAGACTGATGTCAGATGGAGCATTCAGTGACAGTGGCAACTGTTTGGGAGTCACAAGCCTCCCGGTTTTATCCTAAATATTCTAAATTGTTTTCCCGAGGACAATCAAAGCTTTTACGAGTTTGGAATGACATTGGGGTTAGTGATTAATGCAACATTTTTATTAAAGCGAGAGATTATTGCTTGAAGTGAGTGATTAAGAAAATAATTACAATATTACAATACATTTTCTGTCAAATTAAAACATCTGCAGTACCAGCCAATAACAGATATATTGTGTATCCTCAGTTAAAAGTTGATTATGTTGAAACAATGATTAGCTGGCAGTGAGCAGCAGTGCATGTGAATCTGTCTGTGTTTGTCTTTAAGCGATGCAGCTTCTGTAATGGCATCTTTTGTGTTTTCTGTTCTTTCTGTAACTGGCAGGATTACTATAAATCTGGAATAATCCGTTGTCCTGATGGAATCTCCATTCCCGAGCTGAGAGAAGCGTGTGACTATCTGTGCATCTCTTTTGACTACAGTACTATCAAGTGCCGAGACCTGAGTGAGTAATTCCTGAAATGCCCTTCCTGATACACGATACTCACATTAATGGAATAGTTTACCCAAAAATAAACGTTTGCTGATTATTTACACAACCCTCAGGCCATCTAAGATGTTGCTTTTAGTTCTGTGTCAGAACAGATTAGGAGACATCGCTTGCTCACCGATGGATCCTGTCAATGCAGACAGTCAATGAGTGCTGTCAGAATAAGAGTCCAAACAGCTGATAAAAACAATGCAGTAATCCACGTGGCTCCAGTCTATCAATTAATTGCTTGTGCAATGCTTTGTAAGAAGCAAATTTCTCATTAAAGCAGGATAGAGGAGGACTATTTTTCTTTTTTGGGGGAACTATTCCTTTCAATCTTCTTTTACAGCCTTTATCGGTGCTGTGACATCTAACAATGTTTTAAAGGTGCCATAGAATGAAAAACTGAATTTACCTTGGCATGGTTGAATAATAACAGTTCAGTACATGGACATAAC
>JAUMHG010000043.1:24359686-24373701 GCA_032359395.1 Enteromius anoplus | reverse complement strand
AACCCATATCAGTTGCATGCTTAAAATAGCATACTGGTTAAAGACAACCCGACCCACTTTCAGGTTAAACTCCGCCCTTTTCCGGGTTAGGCCCCGCCCAGTCCGAGTACAGATTGAATTATGAATATGAATGAGTATGATGAATTATACAGATAATTCATATGGTTAACAGATACAGATACAGATAATGCTGTACTCGCTCATCCCTAGTATGTAATGCTATATTTTTGTTTGTTTGTGTGTATTTTGGATGAGCATATAAGAAGAAATGGCTTTTTCCAATACGCAAGGTTAATCTAAAAAAAAAAAAAAAAAAGCGTCAACACTGCGAAAATTGTTGATTGTGTGATTTTTGATATTCTATAAATCTCATTTCAAATTTGTGTTGTGACATCATTCATTACAGGACTTCCAGAAACACTAATACTTAGTACCCCTTGGGATTTTAAGTAAATAATTTATTATTTTATGTTCATGGTTCTCTAGTGTCAAATTGGCAAATTATGACTATTAGTTATTTATTTATTTTAATTATAGGAAACTTTATAGGGTCAATTTCTAAAAATATTATCAGTTTAAAATAATTTCCTTTTCTCCAAAACCAAAACATCAAAGTAGTTCATACATCTTCAATTCATGATTGAAAAGAGTCTATTTTAACTTATTTGATGTCAGGCAACAGCTTTGCATGAGACAAAAATTGACATTTAACTCATTAATCATTCAAAAATCATTCAGTGACTTAAGGGTGAGTAAGTATTGATAGATTTTGATTGTTGGATGAAGCGTCCCTTTAATAAATTTGGTGGAGACATTAATTCTGCGCACTGCTTCCAAATATCCTAGAGCACATACCTCAGAAAACAGCTGTCTCCTCACAGGGCTGGCTTCAGCGGGAAATACACAAAACAGGCACTGGACCTGAGAGAGCACAGGCCACAGACAAACAAAAAAAGAAAGAGCATATGAACACTAGGAAAGCAGAGTCGCTCCACAAACTGCTGTGCTGATTGTATGAGGACTCATTGGTAGTATCAGCTGTTGTGATGAGTATGTCTGTGACTGCAGGGACGGCAGATGGGCTCTGTGAACATGCTGTATGGTTAACAGAGGATCATGGGAGGACAGAGACTCTGCAAGACACCGCAAGCTGCTTAACCGTACCATCTCCATCCTGAGCAGCAGATGCAGTGAGCTCACCTGCACAGCGTGACGCCCGACAGACAGGTGTCGCAGCACTGCATTGCAAATAATCAGATGTCTCACTGCATTACTGAAGCTGAATAAGATTTATCAGTTAAGATGACGGGGAGGACTTTTCACTTCCTTTCTATCGTTACCTACATCTTTCTCACAGAGCTGAGACTTCCGCTGTACTGTTACTGTACACAACTACTCAAATGATTGCACACAACTGAACTAATGTTTCCCATGATCTTTAAATTCTTAATTATTAAATCATTGCAAAAATCTAAAGGCTTAATCCTAAAATATTTGAAATCAGTTCTGTTTAAGGTTAATTCTACAGTATATCAAATAATGACTTTACTGTTCATTTTATTAATCAGAAATGTTTAAAATTAAATAAATGAATTAAAATAAATCCGTTTCCAAAAAATTAAGCAGCACAACTGTTTTCACTGATGATAATAATAATGAATATTTATTGAGAAGCATATCAGCAACTAGAATTATTCCTATTAATGATGATAAAAGTTCGGCTTTGGCATCACAGAAATAAACAATCATTTAAAATACATTGACACAGAAGCTGTTACTTTGGGCTGTTTTAATATTTCAGATTATTTACAGTCTTTAATCAAACAAATTAAGCCTTTAACTCATCAGAGACATTTAAAAAAATCGTACTGCCCCCAAATATGTGAACAGTATTGTTACAAATTGTGTTATTTCATACTTTCCGACAATTTTGCCATGTTCTAACATTTTAATAACAAAGAATAAATAGTACATTTGTAATATTATAAGTAGATTACATTTCAACATTCTGGCTCAAGCATCACACAGCAGGATTTCTGGCAATTAAACAACAAAGTTTAGCGTGAAGGTATACAGTACCACAAGGTTTTGGACATGTAGTTATACCATGATATTCATTGAAGTATCCATGGAAAAAGAAAACCACTGTACATCGCTAACCTGATTTTACCAAGTGCAACATGGGTCAACATCTTTGTTTACAGGACAACAGTTTACAGTTATGTGAAGTTCAGGCTTAGAATCAGTGTTTGGTGCTTGTACTTCAGTGTCAGTCGTCTATCATTTCCTCTGATTTTATCCATTACTCATGGGTAAGGGGTAGGTTTAGGAGCAGAGATATGGTCAAGATTGTATTTTTGCATTAAAATGTTGTCCAAGGGTCAACAAAATATGTTGACCTAGGGACACATAGTACTTGGCAAAATCAGGACGTGCCACTGTACATACAGTATAGCAGCTGTGTGATAAACATGTCTTCCCCGAACTTGATTACATCCTTTCCTGAAAACACAATTCTTATGTTTTTGTTTTTCCCCCCAGTTAGTTCCTTGTTACACAATGGCATTTGACTGGTTGAATGGGAGGATCATCTATTAACGTGGTTTCAAAATACTTTACAGTACAAAAATACACACACAAAAAAACGTCCAAAGGCCAAAAACTGTGTGGTTAATGAAACACTGTAGAACTTGGCCGAAATGCTTCATGATTTGTCTTAAAAATAATGAGTGTCTATGATGTCCAAAAATTGTAGTGTGCACCTATGATGCTCCACAATCATAGCCATTTTTTTTTTATTCATTGCAAGGTTAAAAAAAAAGTTAAACACACCTGCAGAATCCTAAATGTAATTATTCTCCTCTGGTTTTGCCTTGTGCCTGGCAGTAACTACCTGAAAATCACTGTTCCTGTCTGTGATGCCCAGGTTAAAGATGCAAATGATGCCCAAAACAGCACCAGATGCATAATAATGCTTCAGTGTGATGCTGAATATTGAAAAAGTATGCTAAAAACGCCAACAATGCTATAATTTTTCCCTAGGTAGCCACATTGTTGGATTCGAGTTAGCTTCAGTGTTTACTTTAGGAAGATATCAGAAGAGCTTACGGTGTCCCTTCATCACACCGGGACATATTTTTGCTTCACGCGGCAAAACTAAAGCGCGTGCATCATAACATGTCTACTTGTAAAAACGTGCTTTTTTTTATTTTATTTTTTTTAAACCATTATCATTTTGTATTAGAAATATGACACTGTCACTGCAATCGGCGTCGGAACAAACACATTAATTTCTCTTAGACACAGTCTATGACCTCATATAACCTACCATGGATTCAAAAGTGCGATTGTCAAGCAAGTTTGATGTTTTTGTAGTGCTACGACTTTAAGCACTGGCAGAAATATGTAAAATTATATAACAACGTTACATTATATCAAGTTGTATTAACGTTAGATCTTTAAAAGCTTAAACGTATCTTGCGGTCACTTGCGAATTAATTAACAAGAAGTATAATAACCGTATTTACATTTACACATCAGACAGCACAGTGTTTATAAATCAAATATGTCTTACTTACATGAAGAAGGCAGAAAAGCACATGTAGAATCAGGCGAAAATGGATGGCGCTGGGCAGTATCAGTATACATTCTCTATGACCTACTTTACTCTCGCTCTAATAAGCACAGGACCACTAACCTACTTATTTAGCCAATGGCATTACAGTATGGACTAAGCGATTACTCCCTTGTCCAATCAAAAAGCTCTCGATATGTCTGAGAGCCAATAGAAAAACACGAAGAATAAGCTTAGCCAATAGAAATGGTCAAAATGTCGCCGCTTTACAACAACAGTGAACAAAAGGCTATTGGTGGATTCCGAAACAACGATACGTCGTTAGTTTGTGTCAGGACAATTTTTAGTAACGTTAATTATATTAAAGTACTCTTTGGGTCAGGCGAGCGGCTATCGTTTTACAGTTCACGCGTAAAGTTTAGATGTGGGTCATTTTACAAAAAAAAACAAAACATGTTTTATATGTTTAAAACATCGTTTATATTTAATTATGTATTATAAGCTATAGTAAATAAAAACAAATAAACAATACATTTTGAATTAATTCCGTATATTAGTGGGGGGAAAAAGACGTGCTTTTCTGCGGCATCATAATTCCCATTATTAAAATAATGATCAATTAGGCTGCATAATGCTGCTACTATTACTACTACTACTAATAATAATAATTATTATAATTATAATAATAATAATAAATATAATAAATCAAGTATATATCTCTAAAACGAACTTCCTATACAATGTCCTAACTTATTACGATTATTTCATAACGCTCGTTTTACATCAGCACAAACAATCACTTACAGGTGTTAACCACTGGAGGGCGTTAAAGTTTAAAATATAACGATGGCATTTTGGTGCCACTTTATGGAGCCACTGTAAAGATCATCATCACTGTGAGGACACTGGGGATTCAGTTTGTTGTAATTTTGTAAGCAGTAAGTAGGTTTTGTTTGTGTCCTGACTGAGCTGAGATTGTAGCTGTTATAAAAGCTATGACTGTCCAATTAGTGAATGCCACAGAGATGTCAGCAGGAACGAAGCTTCTCTACAAGCATTCATTAAACTGACTTTCAGTCGGATCAGTGTCATCTTTTACACAGTGTTGCTGTACAGTATGTCATACACTATGACACATACAAACATGTGTTCATTAATACTGAGGACTACTGTTGGCAGCAAAGACAGTGTAAGTGCGTCTAATTAATTTACAATTTTAAAGCTACATAAACAGCTACATAAGCTACATAATCCATTCTTTAAGTTATAAGTATTATAGTTGGATAAAGATGGTGAACTGCAGATGGGCTTTGTTCACCTTCATGACCCTAAAGGATGGGGAAAAAGCTTGTGGGACATTTCAAATATGTTTAGGGGCAGACTGAGCCATTAGGACAGCTGACTCCTCTTGGGGTTTTTGTATTCTCAGTGGACATTCAGTGTATGTAAATAAGGCTGTAAACTGTTGCCCACAAGGATCAGCTGCATAGCATGCTTTGTCTAGGCTTACAAGTTGCAGCTAAATTCTTAAGTCAGTTACAAAAAATATAAATGTGTATATTATTTTGAACTCTTAGACTTATTAATCATTGCTAGTTAGTCAGACTAGTTTTTAAGACCTAATCAAACAGGAAAGAAATAAAGGGGGGGGGGGGAGGAAAATATGCAGTTGCAGTTAATTTAATTTATATATAGCTTTTATATATTTTATATATTATAAAGAAATATTATATTCATATATAGCAATATTCAAAATGTATTTCTTATTTAAATGAACATGTTCCATTACCCCACATGTGCAAAGTTTGGTGCAGAAGGAAAATTAAATAATATTATTTACATTTGTCATTTACAACAGTAATCTTAATGTGTAAATTGCATACTAATTTTAACGCTGTATAAGTCGCAAAATGATTTTTTTTAACCATTATTGGTTTGATATGTGTAACATATCCAAGCAGAAATAGTAGCAAAGTTATAATTTAAATGTTATTTGTCCTAAATGCATTAGTTAGGACTCGATTGCATTTTCATCATGATGGCGCAGGATATTTGCAGCAAAATTGAAAATGCATTCCGAGCTGACCACGCCCACCCTCAGTCAATCAAGGCGAGGATTGGCGGTGGCGGAAGCTTGTTACGTTTAGATCGTTCGAAACATAGCGCCTGGAAATATTAAGTGTAGCGTGAAGTGAGAAATAGTGGTGTTTTAGAAGATTTGTACGAGTACAGTAGGTGACAGAACTAGATTAATACTGGAGCGTTTTGCAGAATTGTCAGCCTTAACAGACTGTGGTCACTTGAGCCACCGCCTTCTGTGCACGTCCATTTGTGTTATCATTACGGTACGAATACATAAAGCGGACCAAAAGCTGATGAAGACATATCTTTCAGCGGTTATGAATTAAACGTGCCCAAAAACGGGGGGAAACTATTACAGCAAACTGCCAATATGATAGTAATATGCACGCTAATAAGCAACTAGTGAAATTGGTCTCCAAACTAAAGTCTTACAATGTATGTAAATATTAGATGCCATCTCCCCATTATATATTAGAAAGATCATCTGTCAATGCTTAGTTTTATAATCAAACCTTAGTTTTATTGTGGTAGCAATACATTATAATGCATTTCCCATAAGTCTGATTTATAATATGTAATACTCACATTTAACATGAACTTTCTAAAATATTATGTATGTGTTGTTGTTGTTTTTTGTTTTTAAATGACTAATAATATAAAAGGTATGCTTAAATTAATAAAAATCAGTAAGAACTTTAAAGCAAGTACAAATTTGTGCAAATCAAATTGATCAAATATGATATAGGCTTTGTAGGGGTTTGTTGCAACTGTTTCACAAAATCAATTATAAGACTCTGGGCATCACATTCTGCTGTTTTGATATCATTCATCTGTTTTTAAAGCGGTAACACTTTAATTTACGGTTACACCTATTAGTTGCTTATAAGCATGCATATTAGTAGAATATTAAGCATTATTATTAGTGCTAATTAAGCACATATCAATGCCTTATTCTACATCTCTAATGCTACCCAAATACCTAAACTTAACAACTACTAACTAACTACTACTATTTACCAACTATAAATAAGCAGCAAATTAAGAATTGATTAAGGGAAAAGTCGTAGTTAATAGTTAGCAGTGTTTGCTATTCTACAGTGTTACCGCAAACAAATTACTTACAGTTTAAATTCAGGTTTAGGACAGAATATAACAAAACTAACATATTGTATCAGCTGCAAACCCGTACAAAGAATTTCGCGAAACCTCTCAGGATTACTCAAATGTTGCACTGCTTTAATTGACAAAGTCACGGCTGAAGGAAAATTATTGAAATGGCTCTCTTGTTTCAGTCACTTTCTGTCCGTTCTGTGTGTGCTGTTGTTTGCTTGGCACAGCTTGTGATGGGTTTGTGACAGCTCCTTTTCAAGAGACAGAAAAGAAAAGTGATCGGTGAGCAAACATGGCCTTTCTTGCCAAGCATGAAGTCAGTATAAAGAGAGGGAGAAAATCCATTCACATAGCTGTGTCTGAATGAAGACTTTTCCCTGAAAAATGTGTGACATGACAAACACGTCAAGTTCAAATGGTTCACACGTCACATGCGAACAGTAAAACACAGAGTTACTAAACTGCAGTAAAACAAAGCAATTGTTGGCTAATAAGTCAAGGTTTCTTGTGTAAATGTTTCTCTTGTGTGTTCTTCGGTAAAGTCAAAGGCCACTGCTGACAGTACTTTGATGCAGACTAACAAACATGCAGGCAAGTGGATGAGGAATGAACCAGAGGAATGTACTCTGGATGGCAAACATCCCAGCCTTGTTCAATTTAAGCTTTTCACAGAGAAAGCCCACCTGATATGACTCATAGAGTGTTTCACCTCTTATGTGAGTTAAACTGCATGTGTGGCTGAACAAATAAGTACAAAGAGCTTTAAATGTCAGAAGCCAGTGTGAACATTTACTAAGAATTTGAATGCCATAGTTTCATTGAGATTTATCCTCAAGATTAATATAGCTTCATTTGCAAGAAAAAGTATGTGCACCTTTTGGAATTTCATTGTTTTCTGAATAAATGTGCCGTAAATGGGAAGTCAAGGGTACTGAAAACATAATGTGTCTAAAAATAATAACACAGAAAAATTGTGATCTTGCATGTCTTTTTTTAACACAATCATTCATCTTTCAAAATGGCAGTGGACAAAGTACGTGAAATCTTACAATAAATAACTGGTTGACCCAAGTCATGATGTTTCCTCCACCATACTTTACAGTTGGGATGATGTTTTCATGATGATATGCCATTTCCCTTTCTATGCCAGATGTAGTGCTTTTTCCATGGATACCCTGCTTGTTCAGTGTTTTACATATTGTAGACTCATGAACAGAGATGTTAGCAAGTTCCAATGATGCCTTCAAATCTTTGGCTGTCATTCGGGGTTGTCTTTTTACCTCATTGACGAGTCTCTTGGTGTCATTTTGACTGGGCGCCCATTTCTTGGTAGAGTAGCAACAGTCCCAAAGTGTCTCCATTTGTAGATTGTTTACCAAACTGCAAACTGGCGAATTTCTAAAGTCTTTGAAAGAACTTTGTAACCCTTGCCGGCTTTATGCAAATCAACAATTTGTTGATCGTAGATCCTCTGAAAGCTCTTTTTGGCGAAGCATGGCTCACATAAGCGTTTTCTTCCTGTGCAGAGCAAACAGTAGTAGTCCACACCCCTAAACTTATTATCTTCACTAGACTCAATAAAGGCTCAATAAAGTTTTGAAATTTTAAACATCTTTTGTGAGATCTGCCATCAATTCCTGACTAAATTATCTGCATTATAATATTTTCCTTGGAGGTTGTTTTTGACCCTTCTTTGTCATCTCCCCACAGGCATTTGTTTTACAAACATAAGTTGCACATCCTGTATTAAAAAGGTATGTAAAGATGAAAGTTTGTTATACCGTATGAAACTGGCATAAAACTGGCATAGAGCTTGTGACATCTTATTTTCAAACACACTTAAAAAGAAACACAATACTTACAAATTGGGATATAATAGGAATTACTAAGACCAATATCACTTCTGCGGTGGAGGAAGAAGAGTATCACATTTTGTGACCTTGTTAGGAGATACATGCATAAAGTGTTTCTACCGGCGCATTCTAAACAAAGCAGATAGAATAAAGAAACTAGCTGAAAACTAGCTTTGAGAAACTAGCTGTGAGAAAAAGAAACAATGAAGCAAAACTGGGTGTAACACACACACACACACACACACACATTTGGTGCTGTGGTTTGTCCTTTAGCTATTTAAGCCTCTTCTATACCAGCTTTCCCATGCACATAAGGTAGTTTGTACTCCAGATGAAGCCGTTGTGTTCTCCATGCGAGTTCTTTAGTCGTTCTCATCCGTGAATCAGTGAGATCAGCTGGAATCTCGAGGGCCCTCTCTGAGAAATTCCCCATTGGTTTCTTTAATGAGCACGTCTCTAGGCAGTAATGAGAGAAGCACACACATACCATCTGAGAAGTTTCCAAGTAATTATTTCTCTACCACCAACCCTGTGGAAAAAAAAAGCAAACAGTATACGTAATCTGGGTTCAGTGGCTGTTATTCAGCCGCAAGTAATCATATATATATAGCCATACGAGTGTGATACTGCAACAATTTAACAGCATGAGTGTGTAAATAAAAAGGAGATGACAACAGAGTGTTGATTCAAATATTATGAGAGGCAAGGCAAGGCAATTTCATTAATATAGCACAATGGTAATACATACACAAGGGTAATTCAAAGTGCTTTACGTAAAAGGAATTAAAAACAATCATAAGATAAAGAAAAAATAATAATAAAACAAAACATTTAAAAACTTTTAAAATGATTTAAAAATTGATTTAAAATGAGAATGATACACTTAAAAATAGAAAATGTCCATACATGAAATATAGTGCGGTCAGTTCGGACGTAGTGAGAAGAGATCTGCTTCTAAACAGTTTTGAAAAAAAGATGTGGGAAGTGTGTTAAGGTCACAGCTTGACGATTTAAGGTGCTGTACTTTTTTTGCTATCAGTTGCTTGAAAAACAGACATAGTAGCTGTTTTTTTGAGGTTGTGGTTGAGGTTGCAGTACCTTTGCATAGCTTAAGGATGTATTAATCGGCCTACTAATATTACTGAGACGTACTGAGCGAATGTGATCACCTGCTTCTCATACAGCATTCATTCTTCAGCAGTGTTACCAGATAATTAGAGTATTTTGACCATAATTTTGAGATCTTTACAATGTAAAATCAATAATATCATAATATAATTTCAGAACAGTGTGAAATTAAATAACACGTCTACCGTCCTGATTTGTACTGCTTACTGCAACAGTCGTCTGTTGCCTTCTAATGTAATTACGTAACAACTAAAAATACTACCGTTATTTAAATGAATATATTTTATATATTAAATATGTGCTCTGAGTTTGCCACACCACATAAAAATCTGTTATTAACCACCCAGCCAAATTTAAATAAATAAAATAAAGTACCAAAATCTTGGAAAAAATCAGCCATAATCTCTGCTCTCAAATGCTGGGGGTTTTTTTTGACTGTTTTGACGAACCGTAGTTACACGGGATTCAAAATATAGCTCCTCGCCTTTCAAGTATATCTCTGTACTCCGTGAGCTTCAGAACAAACCTACCGTTTATGAAAACCCTCAGATACGAGGCTGAATATGTGTGATGCTAACCTTCAAGTGCATCAGTTTTCAAATTTCCTAGCATATTAATATTGTTTTGAAGTCATAACATGATATTCTTTAAGTAATTGTGCGAAAATGATGAAAATTTGTGTGAAAAGGAATAAAAGGTGTCAGAGATTTACTGCCTCTAGTTTTCATTTCTTTTGGAAACTGGATTGATACTTATTGGTACGCATTTTGTGTCTCGCCCAGGTACGTTTATGGCATTAGTAATGAAAGTAACTCGCACTTGCAATTCACTGAAGCTAATGAACATCAGTTAGTTAGTTATATATAGGCCATTGGACATGAAGCAGTACTGTGCAGAACGATCAGCGTTTGAAAGTTTGGTAGTGGTGCAAATGTATAAGGAGCATCTGCTCTCCATACCTCTCACTGTACTTTTATGTCACACACTGATCGGTCTGTGCAGTCAGACAGTGCTGCTTCATGTTGAACACACCTCTTATAGTGTTGGGGAAGGGACCATGCCCATTGGCTCGGTGGCGTCATCGAGTCATGATTAACCCCGCCCAAAAAATCCTGATCATGAAAATGGTGCGGCTGGAAAATCTGTTTAACGGTATAACTCCAAAATTAAGTACTATACAGTTCACAGTCTTTGTAACTTGTTTCAGCAATGCATTTCTTACATTTAAAATGTGTTTCCAATTAATTCTTAGAATTTACTTTACGCAGACTTTAAGTATTTAAATCAAATATCCTTCCGTCACTAAACTGCAAATGCACTGCAGTATGCATTTTTAAAGCTTTTTTTAGCGTCAGCAGCGATAGCCCAGTGGTATGCCGACATATAACACATCTGTGCTCAAGGCGACCCAATTTCGTTTCCTGTCTCAAGGTTTGCCAATCCTACCCCCTCTCTTTGCCCAATGCTATCCTGTCTGATCTCCACTGTCCAATCGATTAAATGCGAAAAGCCCATAAATATAACTTAAAAAAAAAAAAAAAAGCTTTTTAGTACTGAATATACTACATACTGCAGAACATAAAACTGCACTTTTCACTGCTGTAATACTGCAATTAAAATGCATTTTGGCTTGTAGTTAGTCACTCATATTTAATGCAATTTTGTCCCCCTTGCTTGTCAAGTAACATCAGTCCATTCCTGACAATATAATAGCCTTTGCTAATTTGTGGAATGTGTCACTTTTCTGTGTCATCTTGCTAACCTGCTGCTGTGTCACTAATACAGCCGGGCACTGAAGAGGGCTGCTTTTCATTAACACCCTACCAAACCACCAGAGTCCTACAGGGGGCCAATCAGCAATGGCAATGGCTGACCTGCTCAAGCACACTTCACCCGAATCAGTGACTGTTACGGGGCCCTTTGAGCTGGAGGCAGGAGGTTTTCCGAACGCTTTGTTTCTGAGAGCAGAAAGATCAAAGGCCCACTGTGGAGACACAGCAACGTGTCCTCAGGAATTACGATGGGCTCCACCTCATTAGACGTCGCTGTATGAGAGTAATGACAGGTGTACCGGGCCTGTGGGGCCCTGCTGTGGACTTTGACCCCTCTTCACAGTGTGGGACAGCAGAATCTCAACCATGGGACATTTCTACCTTTGTAAAATGGCAGTTTGTGGATGGGGCAGGACCATGGAGGGAAAAGTTACAAAGCACTAAAATTCACCGAAAAAAAAAGGTGCATGACATATTGTACGTTAAACAGCTTCTATGTTATCATACAGTAGAATTTTACGTTTGATTCAAATGCATCAGACGGGCTGGTACATTTTTTACACTATAATAAAAACACTCATAATTCTAAGGGTCGCCTTTATATTTAATGCATTACGTAGTTTTAATGCATTAATTATGCAATTATTAAAGCACATGACAAACAAACCTTCAAATAGTATAATTTATGCAATTATGTTTGCAATTATTTATGAAAACTAAGATATAATGTGTTACGACATACATTGAGCATACCTTTTTAATGCAGTATGCATAAATGTTTATATTATATTTGCCAAGGCTATATTTGTTTCTTTTTAAGTGTCAAAAATACAGTAAAAATGTAATAGTGTAATATTATAACAATTCAAATGATTGTTTTCCATTTAAATATATTTTAAAATGTATTTTTTTCCTGTTATGAAAATACAGCATCATTTCTCCAGTCTTCAGTGTCACATGATCCTTAACCCTTATAGGGTGCGGATCACACCGGCGTAATCAGGGTCTTTTTTTTTCTTATCAGTGCAAAAGACACTAATATAACTTTGTTGATTTTGGTCACACAAGTAAGTGTTATACAGCATTCGAATCTGTTAGGTGTCTACTTTTTTTTAAGTTCACTCTCAGTAACAACAAAAATGTGTGCTTTTGCAAAATAAGGAAAATAAAAAGTGTGCACGATTTTTTTTGTTCTCTCCGCGAGCTGTTTTTATAAAGCCGTTACTAAAATGAAATTTTTCTAATCTGATTTGGTGCACAAGAACCATTTTATTATCAATAATAATGTTGAAACCGATAAGATATTTCATTATATTATTATTATTATTATTATTTGTAAAAATATTGAAAGTTAGAAAATAGAAAGTTCAAAAGAACAGCATTTATTAGATTTTATTCTAACAATAAAAACAGCAGTTCCTTTACATCTTTACATAATCTCTATATCTGCTGAATGATTAAATGTAAATGAAAAAATAATCAGTTTAATGTATCCTCAAAGAAAAAAAGTATATATATTTTTTTAGTTAATTAATAAATGATTTAATTTCTTTAAAGTAATCTTACATATTCAACATATAACTAACTTGCATCTGCTAAACATGAAGAGGGCAATTTTGAGTTTCGAAGGCATTCTTTGGCAGATCACCCTCATCTTCATTTAGTCACTTAGAAAAGTAACAGCAAAGCTCTTCTCAACAAGCCACAATATGTATCCTTATTACCCAGAGATGAGTTTCACACCAAAGTTTAACCCTTGTGGTTAAGGATTTGTTAAAACCTTCAGTGTATGAATAATAATTTTTGCCTGAACAAGCAGTAAAAATTACTGTAATGCGGTCAAAAGTCCTTGTGTTCTTGTTACTAACATTTTCCTGTCTTGAGGATTATGTATGCAGTGTTTATTGGCTTAACAGACTCTTACCTGAGGCTAATAAGGGGATTCGGTATTAAAATGAATTATCCATGAACTTTGCATGTTGTCAAAGGGAAAAAACTCTGTCTGAACATAATGTCCCCTCATTCGAATCTGTGCCCAACTTCGAGTTTACCTTGTATTAGTTCAGTTCCAAACATTTCATCCTTGCCTCTATCTCAAGAAAGCAAATACTGTAGTCTTGCAAGTCACAACATGGACAGGCCCCAGTGAAAACAAACAATGCTCATTGTGAGAAATTATTGGTTTAATACCTGTATTAAGGAGCAGTATTCAGTCCCATAGTGATATGCCACAGTTAGTGTTTTAACATTAACCAGGTCATTTATCATCACAGCCCCTGAGAAACTCTGCTGAAAAGAATGTAAGCTGTGCCTACAAAGGTCACGTAAAAAGTTGTGTGCAGTTGCTAAGGCATATCTATGCAAATGTTTTGAGAAATGTGTTTTCTTAAAGCAGCTATAGTCACAAGTTCCATCGTTACCAATAGAGTTTAATAGAACTAACAGCTATAGTTAGCTAACAATGTTTTTGGGAAACCAGCCCTGGATATATATATA
>JAUMHG010000043.1:24326141-24342239 GCA_032359395.1 Enteromius anoplus | reverse complement strand
CTTTGTTGTTTGAAGTACCTGTTGAAAATTAAACATTATTATTTACTTACCCTCTTGTGAGTGTCCGCTCCGTTACAAGTACACTGATTAATTTTATTTTATTTTTTTAAATAAATGAATTCCCTTTTTTCAGAAAAATTATTAAGAGACGTTTCTAAAATAACAATATATTAATTAATTAATTAATTTTCTTGCAAACCTTTGACATATTAAAGAATCCTGGAGAAAAAAAACAAAATATTATTCAGTGTTGATGTTATCAGTCTTGATAATATTAGAAAAGCACAAAATCAGAATCATGTGACACTGAAGACTGGAGTGATGATGAAATACCATACAGTATAATACAATACATTGCTTTTGAAATAATAGACTTTTCTTTCAAATCAATCTTAACAATCCTAAAAGTATGAACAGCAGTTTATCAGTCCCACTACTACTAACTTGACTGTATTTTACTCACTCTAAATTACTGGCATGTAGCTCAGGAAGATACAGTTTCAAAGTGCTGCAGTTTTCCAAACACTGCACGACACAGAACTCAACCCCTGTGGCACAACTGTCACAGAGGAATTTCACACACATCAAACATCAATGACTTTCTGTGTGTGTGTGTGTGTGTGTGTGTGTGTGTGCTCTTGTAAATTACTGTACAAACTTCATTGCAAATCTACTGTTAGTTTCAGGTTACTGTGTACGGTCTGAATGTTTATGCAAAATATATCTATTTTTTTTTTTATGTACTGTACCATGAAATTTACACCATGAAAGTTTAGGGCCATAATTTTCCATTACACATTTAGGATACTGGTTGATCAAAATATGGGACCTGACAGCAACTAAACCCTAGAGAAAAAAAACTACTTCTCTCACCCTCCATCTATATGCAGTCAGGTCCATATGAAATTGATGATGACACAGAACACACAAGAAGTCAGATGAATGCTGAAGTTTTTTGTAAGCATGTTACAATTTGTGAATAGAACCGTTACATGTTTCTCCCAACATAATTTGTTTATAAACACGTTTTAATGTATTAGCCAAACCAGAAACCCAGAGCTCAATGACTGCTGAGTCAACAGAGCTTTCTGAGACACAAGAGGACAGTATTGTCTCTAGGGCAGTACACGCTTCAGTTGCAGCGATTAGACTTCACTTTTCAGTATTAGGCACTGGTCCACGACCTACCTGACACCATTCTTTGTTATAGCATAGCTATTCAGCCTCCCAGTTTGAGTGGGATAAGGTCCTATGCTATTGGCCATGGGTCAACGCAGCAGCCTGTTGTCCTACGGCCTGCGGACAACTTAAAAACAGTATAATGTCTCTTCATGGTGGCGTTGTCATGTTTAGTTTTCATCATAGGTATAATTAATGAAAAGATAGTTCGAAGTGATGGAAACTGGATCCATCAATGAACAGTTTCATCGCACTCAGCAGAAGGAGGATTACTTGAAATGAGAAAATGTAGGTAAAATATATATATAGGTAGGATTAAATATGAGTGAATTCACCAAATTCTAGAAAAAAAAAGCCTTAAGAACATCGATAGGAATAAAACTGGTATATATATTGGTATAAGTGCAACTGAATAGTAGAATTTGAAAGGTAACACACACACAAAAAACTTTACAAAAATTTACATCAAGGTCTCATTGGAGTTAATGCATTAATAAATTTACGAACATGAATAAATAGTGAACAATATATTTTTTACTGCATTTTTAACCTTTGTCAAAGGTAGTTCATAAAAATGCTCATGTTAGTTCACAGTGCATTAGCTAATGTTAAAATATGCCATTTTTTATTTAAATAATGTATTAATAAACATACATTAACTAAGAATAATACCGTAAATGCTGTATAAGGGTTGTTCATGTAATAGTAAACTCATTTTATTTCACTCATCTTACCCAATAAGAATTATCATAATTTATACAAATCCAACCTATTTATGACTTTCTTCTTAAAAACTAAAATATTTTAAAGAACTCTAAAGTTTTTTTTTTTTTCTTATAAAGCAACAATACATAAAGTGAAAGCTGTAAAACTACCTCAACCAATGAAAGATTTTTCAAATGCTGCGTTATATAGGGCAGATACATTTTTGGCTTTGAAAGACTTTGCTTGTTTTTGGGAGTTTTTTTTTTTGCTTGCCAAGCTTGTGATATTTTTTACATATTCATTAAAAATGCAAGGAATATATTGACTACATTAATTCTACTAATTCTTAGTTTAGGGTAAAAAAAAGTTATTTAAATTCAAATCATTAGTTAAATTTTTTATCAAGGTTTTTTAATGTCTAATGTCTTAAAAGAACTGCTGCATCACTGAAGACTAAACTGTGGGGGATGGGGGAAGTGAAATGTTATTGTTCCTCCGCTTGCCAGAATAAACCTCTTCATATCTAGTTTTATATTTATCTTAAGGGCAGCATATCTCAAATCAGGCTGGGACTGAGTTGGAGACATGTTCATGTTATTCATTACTGCTTTAGAATGGCTCTCGATGCCCTCCAGATACAAACACACAGACAATACTGAGGCTGACTCACTGTGTGCACAAAGCCAATCTGATCAGAAGGCTTTCTTTGGGGGTTTTCTACAATGTGGGTCCCACATACTCCAAACACATTGTGTCAAGCCTCAGTGTGATTATTTTCATTTCAGAGATGTGATGCACAGACTGTGTGTGTGTGTGTGTGTGTGTGTGTGCGTGTGTGCTTAACAATTAAATGACTGTGTAATTGAGAGAGCCTATTCAATAAAAGAGCAGTCGTGCAATATCTACTGGAAAAACTGAGATAGTCTAGACAGATAAATATGAATTCATAACACAAATCATAACATAAACACAAATAATGTATAATTGCACACAAAATGACATAATTTCAGTACAATTTAGCATCATTTTGGAACTGAACTACAGCAACTTAGGTGGCCTACAGTGTACTTATTGTGATCATATTTTATTGCAAATCATTTCTGCTGCTGTTGAGGTGAGATACGGGTAAGAATAGTTTTTATATATATGTATGTATATATGTATATATATGTATATATACATATATATTTATATATATAAATGCAGTAATATGCACAAATACTAATCTTATTTAAGTAATGAAATGCATCCTGAGATTCTAACATTCTAAAGCAGTTTTAAATGTTATATTTTCCTCCTTTCTATTTTCAGCACAGACAAAGAAAGAATATATATATATTATTTATTTATTTTAATTTTAATTTTAGTATTTTTCTCACAATGTGGACTTTTTCTCTTGAAGTTGTAAAGTCAGTTATAACATTATAAAGTGTTAAACTTTATTTCTTACACTTTTGGAAACAAAAGTTGTAATTGTGAAATATAAACTTGTAGTTTAAATAAAATTGTCAGAATTGTGAGATTTAAAATAAAAATTACCTTTTTTTATTCTGTGGTAGAAGGAGCTCTTTGAGTTTCTTTGAGTTATATGTTTGTGTATTATAATTAATATCTCAAAAGTAAAAAATGTGAGATAAAATGTCACTCTTACATCATTAGTTTTTTGTTTGTTTGTTTTTTTTTTGTTATTTCTTTATTACTTTTTTGTTGTTTTTTTTTTTTTAGATTTGTCTCTCTCCAATTTTTTTTTTCTTGCCCACATTTTAAAAGCATATCCCTTGGAAGCAGAACAATGTGTGAGCACTGATGCTATCTGAGTAACAGAAGGATGCGGCTCTAGGCAGATGAAAGGCTGTATTGTGCGTGTTGTCCACAGGTCTGCTGCAGTGAAAAGCAGCTCTCAGAGGCTGAGAAAGTAAGCAGGCACTCAAGGCTGCCAAAGCCACCATAATTCCAGCACTGCAAGCACTGCCTTTCAACACTCAAGTTTCTCATGGAGGTAAAAAAAAAGAAGAAGAAAATTCAAGGCCATTATGTCAAGAGCAGAAATCTATGAGAGCTGTAAACTATCTGTATTATGCTGATAAGAAAACTATATAGGCTGTCTGACAGATCTCATACATGTATACATCCTTCTCAAAATGCATCAAAACAATCTCATTTCATCAAACTTGTGCTTTGAGCTTTTTGCATACAAATGCAAACATAGAGAAGGCTTTGTGCGTCCCTCCCATGAGAGCATGTCCAAAAGGCCTTGACAACTCTCTAAGAGAATTCAGCAATCTAAAGCGCTGAATAGAGTTTATTGAATGTCCAGCTTGACTCTGTGGACATCTGCTAAAGGATGAGGCGTGGACGACAGACAACGTCTCCCCTTACACATGTCAGACATTAACACTTGACCCTCAATCTGCTACAGATGGATCTGGTTTCACTCACTGCAGTGTTTGTGCGTGCAACACAACCTGCTGTGAGCGTACAGAGGAATACAGGCCTCAGATAACTACTACCTGAGCAGATTAACTTACCCTCCATTCACTGTGACACCGGATAGTGTTCACACATACAAAGTATGTGGCAGCATGCAGTTTGCATGAACATTCTGCAATTGGTGTTCAAGCAATGCAAGGAGTCCAGTGCCATGTGCCAACATCTTTAAATTAGCTCTGCTCAAGAAATATTTAGAGGTGTCATACAAAAAAAAATAACTTGTTTCTCCTGTAAGCCCCGCCTCCTGAAACCAGTCGATTTGTACAAAGCTCATCGCTCTGAAAAAACGAGGTGTGCTCTGATTGCCCAGCTAACCAGAACGTTGTAATTGGCTGAATACCTCAAGAATGGGACAGAAAAGTTACGCCTCTTATTATTACGTGATGCCACGTCCTGGCACTATGACACAAAAACAGTAAAACACATTACAAATGAGGCATTTGTTTCATTCAGTGGGGACATAAATACTGATTTTAATTACGCTTTTTTTTTTTTTTACATCACGTTGCATCGCGCCTCATAAACATAACACCATGTCTGCATTTGTGATCGGAAAAATGTCAAACAACAAGTACAGTACTACACTACACTGACAAAACTACACAAAACTTGCAATTGAATAGTAATCAGCAGGTTCTTTTTAATAAGAAAAGGTAAATTGCTAATAGGTTGTGAGTCAGAAGTGGCAGACTGTCCTTGCAGAATTGGAATTGCCTCACTTTATAGTCTCCGTGCACAGCCAGCATAAGCTGCTCTGCAGGTTTTAGGAGTCAGTCCTCTGTAAACACACTCTAATATTTAGATTGAACTGTTCTGGAACAGTGTTGTGAATACAACGTGACCATTGATTTCTAGCTGTGTCCTCTTTTGGATGCACAAACAAACTAGTTTCACTTTCACAATGAAAGACAGTGTCTCCAAAATATGCCGCCGGCAACAGCACTACAGCGAGAATGGTAGCTCCACCCTCTTTCTTTGCGTAAACATGTGGGCGGTGTTGTAAAATAAATCCATTCTTTGTTGTAGAAAAGTGGGGGCATTTTAGAGGGGTGTGGACAAGTCATTACTTTTATAAAGAATATGTCTTTGGTTTTGAAACTTAAATCTTTACAACTTTAGGTGTTCTTATCCATGCACTAACAGCTTGTAACACTCCAAAGAGAAAGGAAAACTTGTAAATCGAATCACCCATTTAAAATGTTCAAAAACTGGGTTCTAGTTTAATCAAAGGTCAGCACATAAAACAGATAAATTAATACATTTAAATTATTAAACATTTTATTTTATCTTTTGCAATGCATTTTAATTTAAATAAGGTCCTTGATTGCTTCAGTTTTCCCTTTAAAGTTTGATTGGTGCTTTTAAAGTATGTAAATTATGTTTGTCTTTTGATATACTGTACTTATATTTTGTGCTTCTCTACTGCCTACAGTTAAAAGGGGCTTGAATGTAATGGTAAGGACCAAAATCTAAATCAAAACTATATTTCATGGATATGAAAATGTTTATGTATTTGGTCTTGGCAACTGCTGCAGCGAAAGTATGAATTAATTATTGCCAATAGATACACAGATATACTGCTGCTGCATGAATAGACATACAAACCATATCTAGACAGGTTGGGGGAGGTGGAGGGTCTCAGAGGCCAATCCTAATATATCCTGGTGTCAGAAACACTGATTCTTTAAAATATACATGCCTTGATAGACTGACAAATTTATTAATATTAAAGATTTTCTATGGAAAGCTTTTGGTAGCGCTTTATTTTGATAGTCAACTTTAGACATTCTACCAGCTAAGTAACTTTGTAACTACATGTCTACTAACTCTCAGAGTAGACTGCTAGAACAGGGTTAGTAGAATAAGTTGACATTTACTTGCAAAGTTTCTCATAGGCGGTGTGTTGTATGTTGTGGACCCATCAAAATAAAGTGTTAGATGTTACTAAGCTGACACTCTCCTAATACTCTAATTACTGCTAGTTGACATGTAGTTATAAAGTTACTTACTCTTAGCAGAATGTCTAAAGTGGACTATTGAAATAAAGTGTTACCTGGTTTTTATACCAACTTGAAGCAAGTCAATAAAATCAGTATAGGATGCACTTTCTTTTCACCTAATATGACTGGAAATTACATTTTGAGAGATTTTAGAATATGGACAATAGTCTTTTGATCCACTTTTTTATTGTGCTTTAGCCTGACAATAATTGATAGTGCGCTAATAAAATACTATGTCACCAGCATTCTCTGCTACAAATATGACATCTGCATTTAAAAAACTTTCCCGCTTCAAATCCCTATAAACTCCCTGACCTGATTCCTTGCAAAAAGTGTCTACTTAATCCCAGCTATCATCTCTGCTGATCCAGTATGGCTACATTTATTTGATTTTATGCCCTGGTTGCCTTTAGAAACATCAGTCAAGAAAGAGATTCAATGTGTGTGGGTGTTGGAACAGAGATATGAACACTTTAGCTCGCAGATTTGAAATTGAATCCCATGTTTTAAAATGGGGAAACCATTTAACCGTCATATTTCTGACTGCTATTTCTCTGAAGCACTGCCAGTCACTGCTGTACGTCGTATCCAGAGAAGTATGCTTCAAGGTGACATACGTGGGCATTCCATCCAAACAACCTGAAGGAATTTATAAATGATTTACACTGTGTTTTGAAAACCCCCAACACTCTGTGTCACTGTAACATATACTAATTCAGAAACATTTAGAGCTCATATAGCAAGTGGTTCAGATGAAGTTATATATCAATAAGAATAGAATTAATAGTCATTTTGCATGGCTACGTACATTAGGCAAAAGAGAGAGAGGTCATTAACATGCAGTTTAGAATGGAACACAGTGCTGCTATTTATTTATATTAATACACTTATATAATATTGGAATTAAAACAAAACTGATATTTCTAATAATAATAATACATATTATTATTATCATCATCAATGGAGATGAAAATAACCACACTGTGTGTGTTTGTGTGTGTGTGTGTGTGTGTGTGTAATGATTTGCTTATACAATTTGACAAAATATATAAACATTCAGTGTCTTGTTATTGAGAATTTAGTCCTTGTGACAACTTTCCCATGTGGCAAGTAACCACAAACTCTGCTCCTTAAACCAAAAGCTGAAATTATATGTCTCTAGAGATCTAAACATATTACATAAAACCCACAGCTTTACACAAGACTTGTGCTGTAATCATGCAGAGACAGCTACACATTAAATAAACATGATTCACGGTTTACTACCATTGTACTCGGTGACGGAGATAAGTACTGCTACAGTTTCACTCAGGTTTTCCAACACAGGAAACTAACAAAGCATGAGTTAATAAATGATGCATAACATTGCATTTTTCTAGCTGTAAACATTTCATTTGGGGTCTGATCCCAAAGCCGGAACCAAACATGAACATCTGCAGTTGAAAGTGCAGAAACAATTTAAGAGCGTTTGTGAGGGTGAAGACCACTAACTTTGTTAGAGACCCATCCCTCAGGAAGTAAACAGATGCCTAATAGGAACTAAGAAGTACTTATGTTAGCATTTGGTTCAATGAAGCATGACTGACATGCTTGGTTGTACAGCCTTTGTTCTAAATCAATTTAAGGTGGCTCAGTGGCTTTCAGCTGGGGGATGACCAAATTAGCTGCCTGAGACACATTAGCAGGACACAGCATGCTTGTTAACATCCTTTCAGAATAGGCCCATGTTTGAGATGTCTTCAGAATATGTGAAAGTAGAATGAATTAGAAAATGCAGCATCAATTATTAATTTGCTTTTTGTTACATTTTCTGAAATTAATTTTGAATGGTGCCTGTCTGTGCAAAATTCACCATTATGTGGCTAAGTTAGATGGTTGCTGAGATATTTACATGAGGCCATGCAGCTTCTTGGGTGTTCTTGGTATGTGCCAGGGTGTTGTTGGGGTGTTTAAGGGGTACTTGCTCGTTCAAAGTGAATAATGTTACAGTGGCCACTGACTATGGCTCAGGTTGTACTTTGAAAAGAATAGTATTTATAGATGCTGTCCAGCTAACAAAAAAAATACATGTTTTGCTAACATTGCAATTAAATTAAAAATAAAATGTTATTTCTGAAGGTTCTCTGAGTATACAGTATCATCAATTTGGTTGCGCTGGTAATCTCAACTCATTTTTTTTAAGTTAATATAACCTAAGATGGGATTCTAAAAACAACTTTCTGTTAATGTTATTGGACATGGGAAAGGTTTTGAGAAAACCTTCCCAAAACATTAGCAAAAGAGAATGTTCCCATGATTATGCACACAATATGATCTATCACCATGACCAGAGTAGGATTGGTATGACAAGTGACACACCAAAGTTTAATACTAAGTGTAAGGAGTGTTGCAGGATGAGAAATGACAATGGGTGTGGCATCAGACCTGGGTGAGGTTTTTGAACATTTGAAACATAAAACTAGCATAATTTGTCACCAAAAAAAGTGTTCATAGAGTAGAAAGAACAGGGTATCTGATGTCCTTGGCATTACTGGAAATAATTAAGCCGAAGAAAAGGGTGCAAGGTCCTGGCAGCTTCACAAGCTTCAGTCTGGGGTCCAAGGGCTGGTGTCTTCTTTGTAGTGGTTGTGCTTCTCTGGGACTGTTAGTTCCAGCAAAGGTGTAATGCATGCAGCACAGGACCATAAGTCTGCAACTTGTAGACTGCCTCGCCCTGGATTGTCAGCTTACATGGACAGGAGAAAGAGACACCAATCTCTCGAGGAGAGGCACATTCTGCATTTACCAGCAGGGGTGAGGAGTTCTAACTCTCACACTGGGCCATGAACCGGACAGAAAAAAAAAAAACAGATTCAGCCAGATTTTTATTCTGCCTTGCAGAACTGCGGAAGAACTAATGTAGGAACGATATGATTTTCGGCTGACCAATCAGCTGAAAAGCCATTTAATTCCTGCCCATGTGCAGAAATTGAATATTGAAGCTGTTTATTAAAATTAAGCTTAATTCCTGTTTTTCGTTTCTTGGAAAAAATGGAAAAACGAAAAGGACGATTCCCGATTTTGGTTTTCTAATTTCAAAAGGAAACTCCGTTGGCCGCCACGTAGACAGACCAGTTCTTAAGAATATTCTCAAGCAAACATCCAACGAACTTTCCAGAATTTAGCTGGTGCCACATTTGCACTGTCTAAGCTCGTTCATTGCCTTCATTCATTGAGCAATGACATTAAACATAAAAACTCTAAATTAAGTTGCAAATGTAGGTTCAAGAGGAGACTAATCATTCAGTCCTGTCAATCATCAAGTAATCTCAGCGACAATTCTTCTGGTATCCCTCTACCTTCCTTCTCCTTTATTTCTATTAGTCTCACATAGCCAGACCTTCAGACTGACCTTCAATTATGGGAACTCTGTCTGCTTTGAATGACCCAAGCCCACCCAAAAGGCCATTTGACTGTAAATATTTCACATACTTTTAAAAATCCAGTTTTTACAGATAAGTGTGCCATATGGATCAGATCTTTAGCCAACGTTTCATAGGCATTATGTCTGAGGCTGAGACTGAGCTTTTTGTAGCATCTCTGCTTCCCTGAAACCGCTGGCACCCTGACGGTGGTGACATGCGATTCTTGCACTGGGCTACAGGTACAGTGGCTTTGGAGTGGTTTGGGGCAATCCTTCCCTGCTCCCCTTTTGTACCTACAAAGGCACCACCATGTATTCAATGCTCAGCATTTAACAGCAACTTTCACAAGATTTTTTCCCTTCAGGTGTGCCTTATCACACCCCTCTTTGCTCCCATTGGCACACTGGCAAAGGGGGTGATGTAAAGGGCAGGGTAGCCCTGATAATATGGGTAGGTGTCACAGGAGTTTGTTCTATCAGAATGAGTGGTACAGCAACAGTGACGCTTGCCTCAACAAACACGACTAATGAGGGTGCTGTGGGCAAGAGTAAAATTTAATGAGATTATAAAGAACAGCCACATTAATTAATCTGAAGAAGATGAGTGCTGATAAATAAGAAATTACTCATTTCGTTTCTGCTTCATCATGAGGTTCTTACTTCTTGACAAGACAGAACTAGTCGTTTAGCTCAGCATCAGTGGAGATACTGCATACTGCACAATGGGAGTGGAAGCTAATTGCAAACAGTCTTATATCTGCCTCATTGACCAGGAAAATAAAGGTCTGGCGGTTTCATTTGAGCAGCATACCATCTGTATAACAGCATTCATAATCATCCATTATGATTTGTTTACCTAATGTTCATAGAGATCTCACCGAGTGGAACCAGGTATGCAGCAGGGTCACATTTAGTGTGCTTGTGTACGTATGTGTGTGTGTGTTTGTAACCCACCCTGTGTGGTGACCACAGCTGGCTCCCACTCTCCTCTTCCGCTCCACTTCCTCCACTTCATCCATACAATACGGCCCACCTCAAATACCCTCCCCACACACACACACCGACCACAGCTGCCCTGCAGAGAGAAGGCCACGAGGCACAATGAATGACAGCTTGACCTGCCGTCTCCTCTGCATGCTTCCCTTGAAGCACCTTTACAGCCTGACCCCTGAAATTTCATTTGAATGCTGCTCTCCCCCTCACAGCTCACCATTAATAACAATCTAAGTGGAGGAATGCTGAGTAACTGAGCCAGAGTGTTTGCATATGCCAATTTTACAAATAACAATACAAAAGATTCATCAACTCTGTTTAGCCTGCATGTCAATGTTTCTTGATCTGCACTACCACTGCTGTAGTGACATCAAAAAGCTTTGGTTTTTTTTTTTTAAATAAATAAATTTATTTATTTATTTTTAATGGTGATGATGATTTAATGTGATTAAGTCTAAACTGAATGTGATGATGAAGAAATAAATAATTATGCTGGCACAGACATTATAATATCTGATTTGCAAACTAATGACTCTTTATGCGCCTTAATGTTCTTCAAATGAAACTTGTGAGTCAACAGACTGAATAAATCAAACAAATCCTTCACTGAATGAATCATTGAATCTGTCTGGCTGGTGCCTGAATTAACACCTGACTCATTTGAAAGTATTGTTATTTCAGTTATGTGTGCCTAAAAATAAATTAAGATGTGTTTTGACTGGTTGTTCTGTGTAGTTGTAGGAAGCACACTTCCATTCAAAAATTTGGGGTCAGTAAGATATTTAATGATGACCTGTATTAAATATCTAGCAGATATTTAATACAGATATCTGCTAGAGAAGCGCCATGAGCCAACGCATTGGATGAGGCAACACTTCTTGTTGAGTGAGCTCTCAGTCCTAAGGGGCACGGCTCTCCCTGGTACAAGTAAGTCAGGGAGATGGCCTCAACCACCCAATGAGCCAACCTCTGTTTGGAGACTGCATTCCCTTTCTGCTGTCCACTATAGCAAATAAATAGCTGCTGGGGGCGTCTGAGGCTCAGAGTGCGGTCAGTGTAGAGGCGCAATGCGCTTACAGGACACAACTCTAAGGCTGGGTCTGCCTTCTCCCAGGGACCCTTGGGCATGTAGCCGGGCCGGGTCTCAGGATAACATGAGAATCAGCTGGACCAAACTCTAGGCACTCTATGTCGACAGAAAAGGCTTGTAGGTCCCTCACCCTCTTAATGGAGGCCGGCGCAGTCAAGAGCGCTGTCTTCAGTGTCAGATACTTGAGATCTGCTGACTGAAGGGGCTCAAAGGGAGCCTGCCGCAGGCCATGTAGGGCGACGGCCAGGTCTTAAGAGCGTACGAGGTGTGGTCTCGGGGGATTAACCCGACGTGCACCTCTAAGGAACCACACAACACATACTAATAGTATCCAATCTATTAGGCTAGAATATTTACTTATATATATATATTTACTTATAATATTATATTTTTATTTTCCTTATTTTGCAATTGCACACAAAAAAAGTAGACACCTAACAGATTCGAATGGTGTATAACACTTACTTGTGTGAAACTTAACAGAGCATTTTTATTGTCTTTTGCACTGATAAGATAAAAAAGACCCAAATCACCCCGGCGTGATCCGCGACCTCAGAGGGTTAACCAGGCGAAACACCTCTGAGGAACCGGATGATGAACTGGTGCTTCCCGAGTGACGCACCCTCCACTGCATCATGATATGCGGCTATGGCAGCAACATACACTTTAAGAGTCAAAGGGGGCAGCCTGCGCTCCAACTTCTCCTGCAGGAAAGAAAGCACAACTGCGATTGTGCACCTCTGTGGGTCCTCTCCACGAGAGGAACACTAGTCGACGAACAGACCACATCTCAGAGCGTAGGCCTGCCTTGTAGAGGGAGCTTTCGCTTGGGAGATGGTCTCTATGACAGCGCTTGAAAGGCCAAGGGGTAAGCAGGGTTATCCCACGGGCTGAATAGGCAGCAACACTGCGGGGAAATGCCAATCTGGAGTGTGCTACGGTGCCATGCCCATCTCAGGACCCGGTCATGTAACCAACTCTGAAGCAGTCTCATATGAAGCAAGCCCAGCAGCGTGACCGCAGCTGCAGCTACTATATGCCCCAGGAGCCTCTGAAAAGTTTTGAGAGGAACCACTGTTTTGTGCCTAAATGTATCTAAGCAGTTCAGCGTGGCCTGCGCACGCTCGCTGGTGAGGCGGGCAGTCATTTCGACCGAGTCCAGCTCCATACCGAGATAAGAGATCCTCTGCACTGGGGAGAGTTTGCTCTTCTCTCGGTTGAGCTGAAGACCCAGATGGCTAAGGTGCCGTAGCACTATGTCCCTGTGCATGCACAACAGATCCCTCTAGTGAGCTATTATCAGCCAGTCGTTGAGATAGTTGAGGATACGGATGCCCATCTGCCATAGAAGGGAGAGGGCACTCTCCGAGACTTTCGTGAAGACGTGGGGAGAGAGCGACAGGACAAAGGGTAAGACTTTGTACTGATATGCTCGAACCTCAAATGCAAACCAGAGAAGGGCTCTGTGTTGAGGCAAAATCGAGACATGAAAGTATGCATCCTTCAGGTCGATGGCTGCGAACCAATCCTTGCTCCGGATGCATGTTAGTATGCGCTTTCAGTATTCCACACACAGGACAGCGGCATCGGGTGGTATAGGGGATGACACGTTACCTGGGCGGGCACCTGGCAAACTTAATCACATAGCTGAGGCGTACCATCCGTATCAACCACCGCGAGGGGCTGGGAAGCGCTATCCAGCGGTATTTTAAATTGTAAAAACATCTTTAAAAACCATTAAATATCTTACTTACCCAACATTTTTGAACAGTAGTGTATGTACATATACATATATATATATATAAGGTTTCGAGATTAATAAATTATGATCTTAAAAGAAAACATAAACCCAAAAATCAATCTTCAAAATAGTAAAACATTACAGTAATGACCAATTTAGGGGGAAGTCTTCAGTAAGAGTATGAAGTTAAAATGTTTAACTTTTTTTTTTTCTTGGAAGAATTTCATGAGAAATATTTGTGTTTATATTGACATGCCTTTTGAAAATGTTGAGACAAATGAGACTAGGCTGTTTCTTGGAAAATGTAAGAAATGTAACATTTTGTACAAATCTTTAGATGATCCCATAACATATGAGTTCATACACAACATATTAAAGTGATTTCTTTCCTAGATATTTAGCAGTCGGGTGTAAATGTGTAAATGATGATAGCTCACACACTCACACCACCAAAAGGGTTACATTCCTTTCCACTTCATTGCACTCAGACTCACAGAACCTGTGTGGGCATCTTTAAATCTGGTACCCCTTACCTAAGATGTATAAATACACTAGTAACCTCTGAAACCAAGAGTACTAAAAGGTGAAAAGAGCATTTATGCATTTATGCATTTCAAAAAAAAAGAAGAAAAACATTTATTTAACACTTAGTATTCATTAAAATATTTGTAAAGTGGAACAGCAATGTAACAACAAAAGACAGACACACACACAAAAAAAACTTTTCAGAAAAAACAAAAGCTGTCATTGGAAGGTGACCTATTAGGTATTATATGTGCATTAAGATACTACTGTAAAAGGCACTGTTTAGAGCTATGTAAGGTGTGATGGTGTTCCTTTTAAAACAAATACTGTCCAAATTACAGCTTTTGCGCAAAAAGTGTTAGAGAGTGCACGTAAGTATTGCTCAATATGTCATAAACGTTTGCAGTGACAGATATTTAGCTGGCACAAACACCATGCAATTATGTCATCTGAAATGAAGTAATTAAAGTGTTTTGTGTTTTTGTCCATAGAATAGAAGTCAGTGTATACCAAAACTTCTTTTTAAATTCGTCCACTGCAGTTACACGACAATTACCTTTCAAAAACAGTTGAGGTGAACATTTTCTTTGGTTATGTCACCAAGCAGATTTATTACAACCTAATCGTATTGCATAAAGGTGAAGCACAAAGGCCTCCAGCATCACAGAGTGAATGAATGTGCCCTCAGGCTTATGTTTCAGGGAGAAAACCACTGGCACTTGAAGCTGTGGGAACACACAACTGGTTGAACTGTGTGTGCTTAAATTTATGTTGGCGCACAGGTGTTTGTACATATGATGCGTCTCTACCCTCACACACGGGATGGATCAAAAATATGTCCGCGTTGCACAGTTTCGCAATTTGCTTCAACAAATACAAAGGTATCAAGACAGACAAGACCTGTGTGTCAGTACTTCTGTGATATGAGATCTTGATGGGTTTATCTTTAACCGAACTCCTACCTGCTGCAGTTTAACAGCAGTTGATGCTCAGACTGTATGATTCCCTAACAGACATTAATGAAGAATTAACTGCCTGTATTGTATTCTGTTTGGGCCATACATGCTACAAGGACCCATACTGATTGGTTGTAACGGATGGATACATTTAATTTAACATTTAGGAGAATTTTTATAAAACCCTTTTTATGAAATCCTTGAGAAAAGAAAAAAAGGAGACTGTAGAACGCATTTAAAAAAATATATTTTCGGAAGCATATGTTTAGCAAAATTCAATTTGCAATGCAATATTCAAAATGCCAATGTGTTTCTTATCTTAATTGACATTAACCCACATGTGCCAAGTTTGGTGCAGAAGGAAAATGAAAATGAAATAATATTATTTACATCTCCCATTTACAAAAGTAATCTTAATATGTAAATTGCACACTAATTTGAATGCTGTATAAGTTGCAAAATGAAAAAATAAATGTATAAGCCAAATTGATTTGATATGTGTAACATGCCCAAACAAAAAATAGTAGCAAAATTATCATTTAAATGTTATTTGCCCGAAAAACATTTAAACTAACAGTTAGGACACTTATGATTGCATTTTCATCATCACGCCGCGGGATATGTGTAGCAAAATGCAATGCGTCTGAAAATGCGTCCCGAGCTGACCACGCCCACCCTCCGTCAATCATTGCTTCAAGGCGGGGATTGGCGGAAGCGTGTTATGTTTAGATCGTTCGAAACATAGCGGCTGGAAATACGAAGTGGAGCGTGAAGAGAGAAATAGTGGTGTTTTAGAAGATTTATACGCGTATGTAGGAGACAGAACTGATCAACATTGGAGCGTTTTGCAGAGATATTTAGATTAAATAATAATGAGAAGAAATATTTATTTGCAACAACTTTTGGAGGCTGAATGCTCCACGCACGCACAGCAAATACCATTTCACTAGTTCCCACTACCTCGGCGATAAAATAGCTTGTTTGGCGAACTGTCCGGGGGACAGGCAGGGAGCCCG
>JAUMHG010000043.1:24293952-24318432 GCA_032359395.1 Enteromius anoplus | reverse complement strand
GAAAAAAAAAAAAGGATTAATAAACAATAAGATTTTATATTTATGTTGCAATGACCAATATTGTTTTGCACTAAACCCTGTGGATGCAGCATTACACAAAAGAAAACTTCTCAGGCTACTTAAGATACTGTAAGTGTAAAACAGGATGCTGAAAAACAGAATCAGCAGTACTTCGCTGGTCATGTGATATCAGTTTGTCAGCCCCCTATTAGGCACCCCTCCGTGTACAATAAATCATCTTTTGTCAGGAAACCGATACGACTAAAACCATCTCATGTGAGTGGATATGATTTAAAGCATGTTTTTCAAAAGCACTTTTCACCTTTAACCTGAGTGCATCTTTAACCCTGTGCATCCAAGACAAAAGAAAGCAGCCTCTCCCAACCCACAGTGAACTGGGACTGCCTTCTGAGCAGAGTCCACTGTTAACACGCCTAAAACACACCTTGTCATGGACACAATTTTTATAATGACATTTTTGTGTTGTTTTAGTTTTTAAAGCCAAAATTAAGTAGATTTACTTCTTCAAGCTTGGGGTTTAATGATGCTTCATTTGGAGTATTGTGTGTTATAAAAAATTGTGCAGAACAAACCGAACACTTATGCTTATCTAGATTAATTATTAATCTAAAGTTTATATGCAGTGGTAAGGTAAAATAAATACTAATTGCATGGTCGAAACAGATCTAATTTAGGGTAAAACACCAACACCCTTTACATTAATAAAATTGCATGCTCAATGTGAAAGCATGGTTTCATCAGTCACTAAAACAAACGGATATGCAATGAAACAACAGCCAAGTTCTGTCTATTAAATGTATTATGTTTTCCATATATTCTATTATGCTTTTTAAACTTTTTTAAAAAACCTTTCTGAAAGTAAACCTGCAGTCACCACTGCTGTTCACCCTCATTAATGCAGCGTTCACAAATAGTGGAATAATCACGCCCCCTAGCGTTCAGTACACATGTAACTACACGTAGCGTACGAGATGGCCAAGAAATTAAAAATCGTAGATTTGCTAAAAATGTACTCACCTTCAGTTTGGGAGTTTGATATGTTTGTTTCCTCATTGAAACAAATTTAGAAAAAAACATTTACAGCAGGGGTTCACCTTTGATCAAACTCACCTGTCTGTAGCTTAGTATTAATCCTGAATAGTTTAATTAGCTGGTTCAGGTGTCTTTGATTGGAGCTCAAATTTGCAGGACAATTGCCAGTGAATGGAAATAAGAAAGTAATATTATACATAGAGGACTTATATTTCAGCCAGAAACTGTTGGGGTACTGTTCCTTTAAATTACAGTTTATGACGAAATTATATATTAAAATGTTAATTGCCTCCATGAAGTTCAAAACAAGATTATTAAAGTGCTGTACTAGAGTAAATAATAAGTGTGTGGATAAAACATTTAGTTTTAATAAGCATGCACTACAATGTGTATCATAAATAAAACTGGGGGGAACAAATAGTTAAACTGTTTTCAAAGTCTGTTCCTAAAAAAGGACAACAGATGGCGCTGCAGACTTAAATATAAATATCATTACAGATGTTTTTTTTAAAAACCTGGAAGGAAAGATTTATTTTAATTGACGTCTTTTCATGGGTAGTCGATGCATCAATGCGTCCTATGGTTTTGACAGCAAAAATGTTTTTGTTTTGTTTGTTTTTTGCATTTTTCATTTTTTGTTATTTGTGTGTAAACTTATTTTTTTCTACGTCACACCATACGACACAGTTCAGTTTTTATTTTTCAACTACCCATATACACACTACCAGTCAAAAGTTTGGAAACAGTAAGATTTGAAATATTTTAAAAGATGTTTCATTTGTTCATCGAGCCTGCATTTATTTAAAAAAAGTTATATAAAATATTTGTTTCATTTAAAAGAATGTGTTTCTATTTTAATATACTTTAAAATATAATTTATTCCTGTGATGCAAAGCTGAATTTCCATAAGTCGTTACTCCAGTCTAAAGCGTCACACGATCCTTCAGAATCTTTTATTAGAATTAGAATTCATAGAATTAGTTTTTTTTTTATAAAGTTATAAAGAACAGCACTTGTTAAAACTATAAATCTTTTCTAACAATATAAATATTTGCCATCACTAATGCTGAATAAAAGTTAGATAAAAAAAAAAAAACATGCATTTACTGACCCCACACACTTGAATGGAAGTGTATATTGGTAGAAAGGATTTCTATTTAAAATAAATGCTCTTCTTTTCAACATTTTATTCATTTAAGAATCAACAACTTAATAAAATATCACAGGTTCCAAACAAATATTAAGCAGCACAATATCAGTTTCCAGCACTGATAATAAATCAGCATATTAGAATGATTTCTTTAGGATCACGTTGCAGCTTTTCATCACAGGAATAAATTCAATTTTAATGTACATTAAAATAGAACATTTTTATTTTACATCGCAATACAATATTATTTTTTAACCAAATAAATGTAGCCTCGTTAAACATAAGAAACCTCTTTCAAAAAAATATATATATAAAAAATATTTTCCAAATATTTGACTGGTAGAGTAAATAAGGATCCTCTTTATTTATTTATTTACAATGAAAGCCATTGGTTACCAAAACTGTTTGGTGACCCATCATTCTGGAACATAGCACATGACCAGACAAGCTGTTTTAATGACTTATTTTATTCAATATTGTATACATACAAAGTATCTAGAAAGCTACAAAATATCTACCACTTTATCAAGAAGGCATCAAAATGTTACGGAGCAAAGACAAGACCATATGCGATAAAGAACACACACATAATAGGTTTTTTCTTTTCTCTCTCAGCCTTGCTCCAAGGCTTTTTTTCCATCATCAGGGATATTAAAAGATATCACACCTTTGTACCAAGAAAAGCCAGAATATATAATTTTATACAAAGCACCTTTTTACAAAAAAATCTCTGCACACAAACCCAATATTTTTTTTATGATACTATCTGAACTAGAGAAAAGTTCACTTTAAAGCCAACATCTTAAATGGTAATGAACATAGGAGGTACCAGTACCTACAGATAGACAAAATACAAACAGAGATAAAAAAACAGAAGCTAAACAGCTGACATACTGTAGTCTGGATTCCGCTCAAATCCTTGCTTAGTGTCCGTTACTAGCAAAGCAATGTCCGTTTAACATTCATCATACTAAAGGCATTAGTTCTCAGATCCCTAGAGAAGTAAAGGGGACTGTTAAGGAGGAACTGACGTAGCAGATGTACCAGCAGCGCAGCAGTAACAGTATCACCGCCCAAACGGGCTCTGAATATACTGACGTCGTCACAAAACCATCGCGTACATGTAGAACAATACAGGAAGATCTCTATATGAAACGTGAACGAGAACGAAGGGCGAAGGTAACGTTACGGCAAACACCAAACAATCAACGTCATCTGCCGCTTTGATATCGCGCGCACTTAATAACTCCACAGTTTACTTGAAGCGCTAAAACACACACACTCACACACACACACATACACACGGCTGTAAATCTAAATCTAGCGTCTCTCACGCTTTGAGGGCTCAATCCACTTAAATGAACATTGCAGTGAATAAATTATGCAGTGAAGATGATATGGTTTGGTGAAGCCAGCTTAGCGGTTAATATCCTTGACTATCTTTAAGGTCTGAGGAGCGACACACCTTGACGTCACTTCATATAGTTTCTATAATCAAAATAAGACATTGAAATGGCTTGAAACAAGGAAAAGCAAACACCATTCAGCAATCATAATCTCCACGGTGCTTTTCCCGCTTTTACAATTCGATTATGCACTAGAAAAGTAGCTAAAGCTCTATGTCGAAGTTCATAGTTCGAAAGAAAACAAAACAGAACAAATATGACAGTCTGCCACATCCACCAAATCCAATGCTGATAGAAGTTTGTTATTAATAATTATTACATAACTTGTATTTTTTTTCCACTCACTAGCCCATGATGATTTTTCTATAAAATTCTCGTGAAAGGCAATGTGGTGAATATTTGACCTACGTCCACTTTTTTTTTTTCTTCTTCTTCTTCTTTTTTTTTTTTTGGTTTGGTTTTTGATCACTTAAGAACGCAAAAAAAAAAAAAAACACATCTGTCTTTTCTAAGCTGGAAAATCATAACCAAAGGCACTTTCATGCTACAGTGCAGGAAATAAAGAGGAGCTCGATGCGTCTCCTACAACTTTTTGGTCTCTTCGGATAAGAAAGGCAAGATCTGTATGTTTAAATATGTCTTCCGTCTCTGAGAGTGAAAGGTCAACCGAATGGCCAGTGCTCTTTTATAAAGATGACACGTAGGATCTGAAGGTGCGGTCACATTTGTGAAACTGCAAATGGGCAAAACGCCCATTACTTATTATCAACAGCACAGCGATGTGTCGTTTTCGAACCAAGTATCTCTCAGCTAGTCAGAGCGGCGAACTCTTTGAAACAAGTGTGACCTATCGAAATAACTGATTTCATCTGCACTAGAACAGTAAATGTGACCGCACCTTTAGTGTTACCGTTTCCAGAAAAATGACTGCGCTCATCCACGTTCACTTCATACACTAAGGCACTGTGCTGTATATTGTTACACTTTGGCAGGTGTGTACTGTACAATTCCTACAACATGTGACAATAAGAAAGTCTTCCAGCTTAGGAAAGAGGTCACAGCTTTAGTGGCATCTTTTGGAGTTCACACAACCATTATTAAGGCTTGCAGTTGTAGAAATCGATTAGGCCACGGAGACATGGGCTGTGTGGGGATGTCAAAGGCAGCGAGGAACTCTGGGACAGATTCGTACAGAAGATGAAGGAGCGCTCCGTGACGTACAGCACGTTCAGGGATGGGCTTCGTGAAAAGTGTGGCTTTCCAGCGGCAAACACGCTCTAAGGCTTGTCCGACGAGTGGATCCAAGTGCTCGGGTCAATCTGATGGATAATCCATCGAGCTCTGGTAGTGCTTCTGAGTTACCTTTTACACAAGCTGTACAGTCAACAGTAAGGGGTCGATTCTCTGCGTTATCTTATTGCAGGTGATGACACATGACAACAGACACAGGTTGGTATTAACGTCTCGTATCACAGTGCAGTAATTCCTCAACGAAAAAAAAAAAAAAAAAAGAGTAGTGTGTACAAAGTAATTCTTTTCAAGGGCTGGGCTTCAGAATTCCCTGAATTCTCAGAATGTTCGGAATGCAGGAACGTACATACACCTACCTACAATAGATTTCTTTTTAATAAATCAATGTTACAGAAATTAAATTTCGCAAATACTTTTTCTTTGGGAAAAATACCTGCGTGAGTGAGAATGTATATACATCTGTACACCTACACCCTACTCACACACACACACACACACACATTTATGGCTGCACCCATACGCTTTCAGATGTGTACGCTTCCGAGATAAAAAAAAAATAAATACAATTTGAAATGAGGTCGGTTTCAGATTCATTCTAACTTAACCTGTCCTTTAAGTTGAATGATACTGTCACTTTATATGTACTGTATAGTCTACGAATGAATGTTGATTCTGCATTCTTTGACATTCTTTCCCATATTAAAACATAATACAACTGTACCGCGATTCACAGCTGCAGTTAAACGTCAAACACATATTAATAAAGAAAAAATATATATATATAATTATAAGCATCACCCAAATGTGATGGAAAATCATCTTGAGTGAGTGTTGAGCTAGAGGCACTGCCACTGTACTGAGGTCCAGAGTCTGTGTGAAAGAGCTGCTTCATTCCTTCACTAGTCTGTAGATGTGATGCTGGGCTCCGTGCTCGCTGTTTGACACTTCGAACACACAGGCCATGCACAGCAGGGTCTCCTGTGTGTCTCTGTTTGTTACCACCTGAAGTACGGAGAGAGAACGAGACTGATTATTATTATACAGTTCAAGTCTAGGCTTAAAATCTCACAAGCCTGTAAAGAAAAAATAAAAATAAATTCCAGGTCATATTTTCACTTAAGAAAAAAGAAGAAAATAAACCAACAGATACCAAACTCTTAAATGGTAGTGTAACCCATGTTTATGTCCGTTATACTGACATTATGACAGACCTAAAATAAAATAATTTGCAATTTTTATACATATATAAATGTAATCCAATACTAAACATTTAGTGCTGTGTGTGATCGGATAACCTAAGATGGATGTTAATACCAATGTCGCCACCCTTCCACAACATATACTGTACACAAGCACTCACTATAAACACACACACATCCTCCCTGAATCTATCATAACAACTAAAACCTCCATGGCAGGTGAGAGTCGTAACCCACGAGAGCAGGTTTACAGCTGCACAGCACCAGGATGTGAGGGATTGAAGGAAGAGAGCAGGGAAAGTGCATTAGTAAGACCCTCACTGTAGGAGAGAATAGGGCTCTAATCCTTGTGTGTATGAAGGTTAGAGAAAGGGGTTCCTCCCCCTTTGCAGGAGATTAACAGGCTTTGCACTGCGCCACAGGAATGCTGGGTCGTCTCTGCTCCGCCCTGCACCGAAAGCTCTCACTGATTGGTTTAATCATCACTGACTCACCAATAAGATGGTGAAGTTCTCCAGGACGCTGTTCATCATGTATTTCTCAGGCAGGTGTTTGAGCTTGTGGATGAAGTTGATCATGTATTCACACATGGGAGATCGACTTATCCGGTAAACAAAGCGTCCGTTCTCAAAGCGAGCATACTCCGTCTGAGAGCACAGATGGGAGAAAGCACCATTACATACACACTACCAGAAATTAAGTTAGTTTGAATTGTTTTGAAAGAAATCTATTGTTTACCAATGCTTCGTTTATTTGACACCGTAACAGCACGATTATGAAAATATTACAATTTTTCTATTTGAATATATTTAATGTAAATGTAATTAAATACCCTGATAACAAAGCTGAATTGTCTGCGTTATTATTCCAGTCTCCAGTGTCATATGATCCTTCTGAAACCATTCTATTATGCTGATTTGCTGCTCAATTATTCATAATAGTATATTCTTCCTTTTTAGAAAACAGCTAATAATACTGCTAAATATTTTTGTGGAAACAGAAAAAAATCTGTTGTACATAAAAAATGTCTTTACTGTTACTTTTGATCCATTTAATGGGTCCTTGCTGCATATGAATTCTGTTTTTACTTGCCCTGAAATTTGAGTTGTAGTATATCAGTTTCCTTAAAGATATTAAGCAGCAGAAAACACTTTCTTAAGCACCAAATCAACATATTCAGAATGATATCTAAAGGATCATGATACTGAAGACTGCAATATGGCTGCTAAAACTCAGCATTAACATCACCATAATATATATATATATATATATATATATATATATATATAAACCCCACAGTTCTCAGTATTACTGTTTTACTGTATTTATTTCATGATTTAAAAAAAATGAGCATGAGAGTCTTTTACAAACATGAAAAAATCTGTATTCTTTCAAAACCATGATGCAACTATTCAGTACACCTTTTTTTGTATGACTGAGCATTAAAAATAAATTAAATCACATTTCTAAACACAAAATCTCAATGCCTCAAATTGTGTTTAGATTCAGCTATCAGTCTTCAATGACATGAATTTCTCATCAAATTCAAAAGACAATGTGCTTTTTGCCCCCAATTTCAGACAAAGAACTAAGGAATCCATTGAGTGTTCTGAGTCATAAAAGTGCAATTACATTTCTGGGAAACGGATATTAGTGGAAGAGCATTTATTGTGTACATTTAGACAACACAACTGAGTTGTATCAACAACGAATGCTTGAAATTCACCTCCACTTTCTCCACGACCTGTTTTCCAAACGAGCAAACCTTCGTGGAGCAGGTGATGGTCATGTTCTCCGGGCTCTCGTACTGACTGGTCACTCCATAGAAAGCCCCTGTTTCGTCCTGAATGTTGCAATTCAAATCAGCCTAGGAAGCAATGAGATAAAAGCTTTCATTTTCAATCTAATAATGTCAAATACTTCCAGCACAGAGAAATCTACAGCAGCAAACGGATAGACTCATCAGCATATAACATTCAATACTGACATCTAGTGGAGACTGAAAGAACAGCTAAACCTATAGAGGATTTATACTTCAGGTTATTCCTCACACAAACACAAAACTAGTAGAAAACTGTTTTTTCATCCATACACATTATGAAAAGACCTCTATGGACCTTCTGCAGTATATTGGTGTTAGACCATGCAGGTGAGGAAATGTTCGTTCATTCCTTTTAGCTTGCATTAAATCTACACTCAACTACCAACCACTGGCTATTTCCAAATTTTAGTCTATTCAGGTATTAAAGAAAAAGGCTGTGCCTAAGGTTAGAAAGAATAGATTAAATAACTTTGAGTAAAAAATTCTGAAAGAGACTAGGAAAAAAGAACAGCTCTCTCTCCGCTCTTTCTGTAAGCTAACACGATGTTCATTATCGAGAAAGCTCAAATACTCATTTCTGGCATACTCTCTTTTCATTAAGACAAGCCTGTTACATTTTCACATCATATTCAAGAGAGGCATTATTGTGCAGATCCAGAGTTTCATTTGAAATTCAGATCCTTCTGTCACTTCAAACGGAATTCGAGCAGCCTCGCTCCAACCACAACGAGGCCCACTTTGTTGCTTGCCGCTAGTTAGCATTTCACAAAATGCATGCAATGTTTGAATAGCTATTAGAGGAGCAACCAGGTCATCCAATTGTTTCGCGATATTAAACGGAATAAGTGCGAGCTTTGATCATGGGCACTTCAGCTATGCCGTGCCAAATATAGCGGCGGCGGATTGGACGCGTAAACAGAGACGGCTGTCTTTAAACCTAAAGTGGCCCAGTGTCTTTAGGGAAATGCACAATTATTCATGCATTTAATCGCTCGGTGGATAAATATTTGCGTTAAATAGGCAGTTGCATGGGCGGTAAACATGAACTGCGGTAATTTCGCTCTCATTACTGTAGAAACCTTGGCACAGGCTGGGCATACATTACACAGCACACTGCATATGAGTTTATTTTAAGCCTAAATTAATCAATTAAAAAATAATATGTTTCTTTTGGACTTTAAAAGTTATGTTTTCTTTTGTGGATAATTGTCCGGTGGTCTTCGAATTGCTCAACAGATGCTCATTCTTTGCAGAGATTCACTCACCCAGAACTTTATGAGAAAGAATGAATTCTGAGGACCCTTGCCAAACAATTCCTTCAGCCCTCCTTTCTTCTCAGGGAACTTGTCGTAAATCTGACGAATGTCCACTGACTCGAGCAAGGCATCATTGTAAGAGTGATTTGTCTGACCGATGTGCACGAAGAGATGCTTGTTATACTGCACAGAAAAAAAGAGGGAGAACAACTTAGAAACAGGAACCTTGTCAAAATGACTAAAAGGGCTTTATTGTTTGGTTTTTAACTAGTACTATCCATCTATTCACAAAAGTTAATTAATACATTTCATGGTATGTTGATTAATAATCACAATTAATCACATACAATGTTATATATATAGTTAAAAAAAAATTGAGAAAATTCACATTTTTGTGAATCATCAACAAAATTATCAACGTGTCATAAAAGTGTTCTTGATGCTTAAGTTAACAAATTTAATTTTATTGTAAAAAGTGTAATAATTAAAGTTCTTAAGGTATAGTTCGAGGATATTCACAAACGTACCACAACATATAAATGAACTGTAAGACATATTAGAGATGGTTCTTTAATATAATATAGAAACAATACATTTTATGTAAGCACATTAACATCTGAGTTAAGTTACAAATGTAAAACTTAAATTAAAACAGGAGACTGTATTTTTACAGTCAACATGAAATGTCAATCGCAACTCATTTTTACTGTATTATGGTTTTATTACGGTTTGATGAGTAAAACATATATCTAAGCCAAAAATGCAGGGCGGGTATTTACCACCATCAGAAAGATTAAATTGTACGTGTTGCACGTGTGTTTTCAATCAATCGTTGAGGACTTCTATCTAAAAACACTCACTTCTGAAGAGGTCTTTTGACTAGTAGGCTAAAGGTCAATAATGAATTATGTGCAATAAGACCAGGAATGTGTATTAGCAATAAAACTAGCTCCATTTTAATCTCATTTTGACTTATAGTAACATAAAGAAGTGACTCACAGAATCTGGATCTCTCTGGTGCTCAAGAAAAGCGGAGAACTCCACCAGTCTGAGTTTAGATGTGCCGATAGATCGGCCCTGCCAGGCGGGCACTGTGGGAGCCGGCACTGTTGGGGGCTCATAACCTACACACACATACACACGCTGAATATCAGCTCTTCTAAACATAAAGAATGATAAATCCGAATGAGAATTGATAAAAAAAAAAAACAAACAGAAGACATACTTGAGATTGTAGTTGTGACTGCTGGCTGGATAGGGTACGCTTGCTGAGCAAATGGCTTGATGCTAAGACATAGACAAAGAAGAATTTAGAGCAGGAAAACGAGCAGCCTGAAGTTTAGCGGCACTACATACTGAAGAGATTAAGAGGGTTACACAGCAAAGAAGAAACAAAGCTGCACAAAGTATTCGAACTTGGATTCAACCCATCCCTGTTTCTGGAAAGGCTTCCTCTATCTCTGATCCCTCCGAGGAAGAGAGAGAAAGCTGGAAGGGCCGGGGGAAATACAGACATCAAGTAAAGAAGAAGGACAATAAAGTAGACAAAACAGAGACAGGAGGAATTAGGAAGATATGCATTTCCTGAAGGAAATGCCAGTGCTTGCAAGGCAGCAAAAGAAGCACATTAAAGTTTTGGGCTATAAATTTAATTCCGTGGAAATTAAATGCTGAAGCAGATCATAGTCATGACACTTAATAAAAAAAAAAGGAAGAATTAGAAATATGATATCCCACCAGCTTTCCCTCCACCTGCTTTCACATTCTCTTAATTGCACTGGATGTAACAAACTTCTTGCTAGGCAGGACTTAGTGCACACCTGACAACTGGCTGACTACATTTCAAATAAACATTCATTTACTTTGTCCATACTAGACAGCATTGGCAGCAAGCATACACTATAAGCTGGTCATAATCTAGGGCTTTTTGCTGCACATCAGTTGTGGAATTAAAGAATCTGTCTTGTAATGTACACTTTCTTAAAACAGTGGTAGATGCTTTAAACCAAACCTACCTTTTGGTTACACAGCATATATATGTGTGTGTGTGTGTATATATAATACAAACTATATTAAATAATTATGATTATACAAAATTACAATTATAATCATGTAATATGATGTACAATATACAATGTAATCGTTAGAGTAAGCAGTACATTCATTACAGGAGAAGACGTTGAAGAATAAGAGCAAGATGAAGAAGTTGAAGAAGGTAAAGACAGTGGAGAAGATGAAAAAGAAAGTGCTGAAGAAGCTAAAGATGGTGGTAAAGAAAAGGAGGAAGGTAACGGCGGGTGAAAAAGGAAATGCAGAAGGTGAAGACAGTGGTAGAGAAGAACAATGAGGAGACGCAGGAAGGTGGTGAAGTTAGTGGTAATGAGAAAAAGAAGATAGTGACGAAAGTAATAATGGGAAAGAAAAGAATGAAGAGAGTGTTGGTGAAACTGAAGACAGCGACAGTGAAGAAGATGCAGAAGAAGAATGAGGTGAAAAAGAGGGGGAACATAATCAGAAGAATCCGAAGAATGCCTGATATGCCTTGCAAGCACTGTAGCAAGAGGAAAAGCTTTAGTGGGTCAATGAGAGCAGAACTTCTAGTAGAGATACTCACTCTTGTGAGGATCCAGGCTGGCCCGTGGATATCATGCCCTGCCAAAACTAGAGAATTAGATAAATAAATAGACAGCAAAACACAGCCTATCCACAGGCACACACACGTCTGTGCACTCTTGATACATTAGTTATCACATGTCCATTGAGAAATGAGGTGGACTATGTGCCATGCAGTCTAGTTATCTTGAGTGTGGCATTAGTGGGCTTATCTGATGGAGGCAGGTGATGTGGGCACGGCTCTGAGGGTGTGTAATGGGATTGGACCTGACGCAGGCCGTGTACTGATAGTGTACTGATAGGTGGGTGCCAGAGGGCGGTCTTACCCCTGCTGCTCCAGGGAAGGCAGGACGCGGGGTGCCCGGAAGACCCAGCTTGTTGTGGATGGCGGTGGCAGAGACGATCTGGGCCGAGGACATGGAGGCCATGCTCTGAAGAGCTTTGTCCTTCACGCTCTGATCCTTCAATAGCATTTAGAAAAGGAATTAGGATCCAGGAAGGGTACAGACATAGTGAGCTAGGAGTGAAGCGGTTTCTGTTAACAACACGGTTCAGGATACATCTTTGTACCACATTTTTTTCTCAATGCCAGAAGTCTGACACTAATAGTGTAAATGCTGCTTAACGGTTCTCTAATTTATAGCAAAAACGTACACTACCGGTCATAAGTTTGGAATAGACAGACATCTTAGAAAGAACTCACCAAAGGATGCATTTATTTAACCAAAATTAGTTATTTTGTGAAATATTATTTCAAAGCATAGATTTTAGCAGCCATTACCCCAGTCTTCAGAGTCACACGACCCTTCAGAGAATCATTCTGATATGCTGATTGGGTGCTCAGAACATTACACTAAAAACTGTAGGGGTAAGATACTTAACTACTACACTAAATGAATATATAAGAATACATGCAAACCGATCAAATTCATAAATAAAACCTTTCTTTAGCAAGGACAAATTATTTTGATCTCAAGTGCTACTTAATAAAAGATGTAAACACTGCAGTAACAGTGCACTTTTAATAAAAAATGCAAATGCTTTCATAGAGATATATTGGATTTCCGGTTCCTATAAATGCTTTTCTTTGAACATTTCATTCATATAAAAGTCCTGCATCACAGTTTTCTTCAAAATATAATGCAGCAAAAATGGTTTTCAAAATGTATAATAATGAGAACCATTATTAATTAAATGAGGAAATCAGCATATTAGAATAATAATGAGACACTAAAGACTGGAGAAAATGTAGCCTTGCCATTGCAGGGATAAAACACATTTTAAAACATATTTAAATAGTATAATATAAAAATATTCCAAACTTCTGAACGATAGAGAAAGCACTAATTATTTAGTGGATTAAATTAATAATCATTCATTAATCAATAATCATTAATAATCAATTAAATTAATAAATTATTATAAATAAAAAAAATCCTAGATTACTGAACTTCAACTGACTACAGAACCGTGATACAGACCAAACCGTGAGCCAAACGAAACCATCACGCCACTGAAGTTAACACAGAACAATAAAGCAGCCCACACCCTCACACACAAAGATCCACAGACAGAAAGCATTGATCTTAAGAGGAATGTGCTAGCATTAAAGACAGAAAGTCTAAAAAGAGCGAAAGCCTCCAGCAAAGAGAGCTGAAGATGATAATGTTTAATATCGAGTACAGTGCTGAAAGAGCTCAAACTAAATCTAATGAGAAGTGACATTAATGTTATATATTATCCTGCATGTCTAATAAAATGCATTGTGTCTGTCAGGAACAAGGGTTAAGTAATAATAACTTTTCTTTTCTGCAGTGTGCAATGTTCTCATTCCAAAAGCTCCTACCAAGGTCATCAAACCGAGCCGAACGTGTCAGATGAACGTGTCAAAGAAAAGGGCCTGAAAGACATGCTTTCTCCTTTACACAACCTCCTTGTTATTCTCACAAGGCGGCTAAATTTTATTTCTCAATATAGACTTTTTATAACACAAGGAATGTCTGTGCATAGATGGATTTCTAAAACTGGTAATTTTATCAATCGAGCTAAAGTGTGCAAGCCTGAATGCTACAAAGGATAAACATTCTCCATACAGATTGTAAAACGTGCACGACTGTAACAGGATGGAAGTCCTGCCTCTGAACACGTGAAATAGCCAGTGAATGGAGGACAACTGCATTGAAAAGACAGTGAAAAGCGGCCATGGGTTGAGGATAAACATGCTGGGAGCAGCAGCTCACGTATGGCTTAGAGAGAGGCAGAGGGGCTCAGAGCTCAAGCAAGTGTTTAGCAGCTGCTGTACTGCGACGGCGACACGTCGGTGCACGGTCAAGAGCACTGAGAACTCGTACTTACCATGCTTGTCACCTAAACGCAAACAAACAAGGTTGGATAGTCAATGCTCAATTTGCACATCTTGGCAAGTTTTATTCAAACAAGCTACATGAATGCTGAGAGGTTTGAGGCAAGTCCACACATATTCATACATCTGATTTATTCCTGCAGAAAAAACAGCATATACTGTGTTTTGGATGCTGGTGTTAAGAACCACACTTTAACTAGTTGTATTCAGATAGATTCCACCAGAAAGACCTTGTTGGAAAACCCTCACCAGCTAACACCGTGTTCACACCAGCTGCATGTGACTGTCGAGACACGCCAAAACTAGATTGCGCCTATTAAAATCAAGTGTAAGCACGCAGTTCAGTTGATGGACGTTGCATTTATAATGTAATCTAAAATGGAACTTCTTGCTAATATCATGACATCACAGCATTAAACATAAAAAATTTATGTCATATTAAAAATATTTTTGGCTTTTGACCACTTTTATATACAGTCGTGACAATACGAATAAAATTGTTTTATTGTCTTCATACAGTTTTTTTAATTGAGTAAGCAAAACAAAATCTTTAGCTGGGTTGCATTTCTGAAAGGCATAAAAAGTTAATTGTGATCGCATCTTTTATCACTACTAACAAAGGTTCTTATGAACGTTTTGGAACTACAGCTCTCAACTTGTGTTTTAAAGCATAGCTTCTTATTAGTACCGTATATACTCTGCCTTTGATTTTGAACCAATCAATTAGCAGAAGGTGACCATGTCACAAGAAAGTTTCAGGAACTAGTCCTAACTAGTGTAAAGTGCCCCTATTATGGGTAATGAAAGGTTCATATTATGATTTTGAGAGTCCTAAACAACATGTATGCATCCCTAACAGTTCGCTAAGCGATGCATTTTTTCAAACCCCTCCTTTGCGTGATGCTAATCTGCAATAATAGGTCCGAAAGGTTGATTTCATTTCCGTTTCATTATAAAAGCTACACAGTGCTAGCCTGGCTTCCGCGACTTTAAAGCTCATAGGAGCTTAGTCTGGCCAAGCTGCCTTACTACCCACCTTACCTGTACCCACCGCTTAACCTGCGTCCATCAGATGCCTCTGTATACTACTGGACAAATCTACAACCAATCAGACCACTCATTCCGATGACGTATGGGTAGCGACGGAATTTGAAGCCACCGTAACCAATTGTAGCTAGCTTCATTAAAGCAGTAGGAAAATGTTGGGTTTTTTTTAGCACTTCAAAAGCGGCACGTAGTGGCAAAGAATGCATTTGCACTTTCATTCAGAACAACGTGAAAAGACCAACAAGTGGGCAGGCAATACGTAAATACTTGATGTTTGTTTTCAAAACGACTCGTTATATTGTCCATGGAAGGATTAGAACTATAAAATGTTTGCCAATCAATGCCCAATGCCTTCTCTCAACATCCCACTAGTTAGCCTCTGGTCTGCCTCATGTGTTTTGGAGGAGGCTTTGCTTTGGAGAGTGATTATGCAGGCAGGGTGGGATCTTATGCATTTAAAGCTAGGTAGCCTCTGAGAAATCGCCTATACCCTACCATTATTTTTCTCAACACCGCATATGGTTGTTAATCAGTGTGTTTTGTTGTTGTACAGAAAATGCATCCCTAATTGGTGCATGTGGAACTAGCGTACCAGCTGGTGAACAGGGTGCTAACTAGTGCAGAACTAGTCCATGGTGGTCTCTTCAGCAGTGATATAACACAGTGACTGAAATGCGGAGTTAGATAACAGTGCTTTCAAGGACTTCCTGAATATCACTAATTTTGAATATGGCCAAATTGTGTATTTAGTATTCAATTTTTATATATATATATGCTTTTAGTCATATCCCTTCCATGATATGCTAAGCCCTCTGAAGTCACACCGCACATGCTAATAGTAAAACCAAGATTAAGGGCTCAGTGTGAGCACTGGTCAAGCATATGAACTGCAGAAAGCATCTTTAGGGAAGATTTATAGCTGATAATATGGCAGTTTGAGATCACTGTGGCTAGGGTTTCATTACAGACCAGCTCAAAAAGTGGCACCATAATGACAGTCATTTCAGTCAACATGTCTCAGAAAAGAGCACACTGGGCAGGTTTACTATAATGCTACGCTGCAAATGGCAGGAGGGAGCTCAAATTCTTCCCCGCTCCTGATTTCTAATTTGCTTTAGATGAGAGTAGACAGAGACCCATACAAAAGCTGGCTGTTTTTACTCAGGCAGCCGCCAGTGTCCCTGAAAGACCAGCCATTCATGGCGGAAATGCACACAGACGCTCCACTAGGCACACACACACACACACACACACACACACACTCTCATAAGCACGCACACAAATGGGGGAGTCATTAATCTATCTGAGTAAACTGGGAACTGTGGAAAAGTGTGCTGGTCAAAAGGAGTTAGTCATCACCTCACAAAAAGAAAGAGAAAGTAACAGAGAAGTCAGACCAACCTCAAGGTCCTTTCAGTAAACACAGACATTAGGAAACGACCTTTGCAGATGTATCTTAAATGACAGGTCAATTTATTATCAGATTATCCCTTCCACAAAAGGCCCCTTTTTTGTAAGCCGCAGCCTTTGTGGATGAGATGCATTTGGTGTAAGGTGATTATATGCTGCACACTTTGCTGTTTATATGACTGAATCACACAGGGGGGACAATTGGACATAGTGGGAGAGAATGGGGGGGTGATTTCAGTAGTTTCATTAATGCGGCATGAGGAAAGCGTTTGACGGCCAGTGGGTTATAGGAAAAAAAAGCCAAGAGAAAGAGCCAGGAGAGAGGGGAACACCACAAAAAGCATCTGAGCGATGGCCCTAATGGGCCTCTTTGGTCCAGACTTCTTGTGCAGAGCGTTTGGGAAGAACAGATGACCTCATTAAACTCCAGGAGAGATAAAGGCAAAGCAGCGCTGGTTTTACTCTAGACTGTGCTCTTCTGACCTCCAGCTCTCAGCCACTCTCACCAGCTGAAGCATACTGCCAGCACGAGACAACACTCCACACACGACACACACATGCAAACACGACACAAGAAAGGCATTCACGTGACCAGCAAAGTGCATTGTGCTTCTGAGGCTTTGTTTCGTCATTTAATGATTTCAAATTTTTATTCAAAAACATTTTATTCAAAGTCTCGTGATGCGTTTGCAGAGGCAACTAGAAGCTATTTGAAGGCTGATTTACCAGAAAGAGGTGTAAAGACTACGTCTGTCACTATCAGAATTTCCTAACACAGCGAGTCAACCGATAGAGTTAGTTGGGGGGTATTTCAAGTATTTATACTTGAAAATAAAATAAAATCATTTCAGCTAGCTGCCAAGAGAACACTTATTTTAGTTTAGTTTAACTTTAAAAATAAAAATTCACAAAAATATATAGACTTATATAAACCACTAAATAAACAACAAAAATCACTTTATAATTAAAATAAAAATGGAAAAAAATATTAATAAAAACAACAGTAGTATCTCAATAATACTAAAATTCCACTGTTACAGATGTTAAAAATATTTTAAAATTTATCATTAAGCAGTAAACCTATTTTTGATAATATCCACACTGTTTAGAAAAATAATACTGCATGGATGAGCTTTTATTTAGTCCACATACATTCTGATCTGTATAAATATCATAATATCAGAATGTGTGTGGATTTGTTCTATTTAATCATTTATTAACTTACAGAATATTTCTGTATCCCACAAAGATGGAACCTACAGATGTAGTTTGTGGACTTCTAAAAAACTCGTCTCCCAAAATTACAGGGATAGAAAACTGGGATTTACAAAGCCTCGGCTACAAATCGGTGAGCAGAAAAATTGTGGAACAAACTTAATAGTTGCCTTCGCTCTCCAGAGCTATTGAATTTCACATCCATATTAATTTCCAAAGCATATGCTGCTTTTGCAGGTTTGCGGCATGTGCCGACAGTTCCAGCGCTCCTGCTATATTTAACCAGGAGCCACCGTGGGACCTATAGCGATAGACTCAGAGCACACACGCACTCAGCGGTCAGCCAGAGACAGAGGCCAAAGCGGCCATGAAAACAGACGTCCACTGACAAGCGTGAAAGGAGGATGCACATTGGGGACGGGGCAGAGGCGCTGAATTATGTATACTAAACAGGCCGTCGCATGCAAGGGATCTAGGTTACAGGAATTAGAGCAACAAGGCATTCACAGGAAACAGGAAGTGAGACGCATGGCAACCACAAGCCCGAAAGCAGAAAAGCGCATACCTTTAGCTTGGAATGAAATTCGCGAGATTTCCTTCTGGCAAGAACCTGAATGTGACTAGACACCTGCGGGGTAGGGGAGGGGAGGAAAACAAAGGAACAGCCTGTAACCATGGCGATGAAAAGCCCCCCCTGCAACTGGGCAGAGCCAGACGTACCTTGATGGCAGCTTGGATTTCTCGAACTTTCTTTCTTGCTAAGACCTGTATGTGACTAGACACCTTCGTTTTTCAAAACGAAACAAGAAAAGCAAAAAAGAAAAAAGCAATACAGGATTACAGACATCGTACACAAGCAAAACATTCAAGGAGGGCCTCCGTGAAAAGGAAAGCGTGGCCAAACCGGCGGCCGCCCAGCACCCCGGCCCGCTCACCTCCTCACTTAAGTGAGCTGATTAAGGAAAATGCAGGCTTCTTAAGCACATTAAGAGAGCGCAGATGTGATTTTCTGTGTGCTGAATGAGAATGGACAAGTCTAGTATTCTTCGGGGAGGAGAGCCGGAGCGGACGGCACCGGCCCCGGGGCCCTTTAACCGCCGCTCTGCGTACGAGTTGTGTTTGTGAATTATGTACTAATGGCGCATTAATAGTGATGTGAGGTGGGAGGTTGTATGATGTAGTAACGGGGCTCTGCTCCGAAGGGTTACGTGGAGAGCGTTCCTCGTCTTAATCAGGCCAATCACGCACAAGTGGCTGTTGAGCGGGCCTCGTGTGTTAATGAGGTCGGTGGTCTCAGGAGGCCCGCCGCTCTCGACTCTCCAGCCTGGCAAAGTCACATTTACACATATCTCAGCAGCACAAGTGGTCCTTTGACCTTTCCAAATTAATTACAACAATCACTTCAATGGTTCAGGCTTAGCCAAATGAAATTACAATGGGATTGTTGTGATGTTTCAGCGTTTGGGTCGATTTCTGGAGTTTTCGCTTTGCTGCGAGTTTAAGAGGTTTCCATCTTTTATTTATTACTGTCCATGGAGGTTTTTGCCAATTTGTTCCATCACAGATAGTTGGGAAATCGTGCGTGATCTTGGTTAAATACAATTTAAGCTGTGCTGCCAATTACAAATGCGAATAATTAAAAATCAGACCTTCATAAAGTGTGTATCGCACTTTGAATTAGTTGAAGAAAATATTTATGCGGTTCTCTGCAATGGTCATAATTAAAAAATATTTGAGTAACACTTTACAATATGGTTTAATTAGTTATCTTTAACTTCAACTATCAATGAGCAATGCATTCATCTTTATTAACATTATTTAACAACAATGGAACTGTTCATTCTTAGTTCATGTCCAAAATATCAACAGATACAATTTTAGATTTTAATAATGCATTAGTAAATAATGAAACTATCATTTATTTTAAAAGCATAGTTTACTCAGCAATTTAAATTTTGCCTCATGTCGTTGCAAACCTGTATGAGTCTCTTTGTTATGTTGAACATACAAGAAGGTTTTTCCCCTACTATGGAAGTCACTGTGGACCAACAACTGTTTGGTTCTTCTAAATCAGGGTTCCTCAAATCTTAACCTAGAGGTCCGATGCACTGCAGAGTTTGGATCTAACCCTAATCAAACACACCTGAGCATGCTAATCAGGGTCTTAAGGATCATTAGAAAACACAGGTAAGTGAGTTTTATCAGGGTTGGAGCTAAACTCCGCAGTGCATCGGACCTCCAGGGTACGATTTGAGGAACCCTGTTCTAAATCCTTCAAAAAATATATTTCTTTGTGTACAACATAAGAAAGAAACGTATACAGCATTGGAATGACATGTGGGCGAGTAAATGAAAAAAATATTTTCATTTTTGTGTGTTTTTGTTCATTTTCATTCTTTTAAGTCGTATTCAATTGTCATTTCACATTAGCTCAGGTCCATTAAAATATCAAAATAAACCATTTTAGATTTTAATAATGTATTAGCAAATAATGCAAATATCTTTATATTTAGTTATAAATATAGTATATAATATATATAAATATAGTCTTTATATTCAGTTAATATGAACTTTTTCATTGTTAGTTTGTTAACCAATGTTTACAAATTAAACCCCACTGTACAGTGTTACCAATATTTTATTTTCTGAATGCTGTAACTGACCAATCAGAATCAATTATTTAAGACAGCATCAAAATCTTATTGATTATGTTATTATGCTGCTAAATCACTTTAAGTGATTTCCTCTGAATTCCCTTCTTGTTTGTTTGAGCGATCAGTAAGTAGCATACTACATAACCTGGAATATTCAAATACAGTAATTTAAAACAAAAGGATGTCTAGTATTATATTTCCTGTCTGCTGTAGTAAATCTATCTGATAAGAGCTTTGAGACGGAGCCGTCTAAGCTCAGCCCACTGAAGTGTTACAGCTGCACCAGCACATACAGATCACCATAACAAATTACATTACAGTCAAATAGAGGGGAAAAAAAACAGATTCATGGATTTAAAAAGACATTTGGGTTCTGAACAGGTCATCTGTGTCAAAACATGTCTATTTGAATTGTTTTAATAATAAGCCTTTTAAAATAGTGAGGCTTTGGGTTCGCTAATGTGTAAGTGAGTGTCTTGGCCGGAGCGGTGTGTTCTCATACAGCTGAATGAAACATCTGCCGGCTGAGCCCAGCGTTCAGGGTCCGTCTCTTCTACAATCGCATTAGCGTTTTTTCACTCAGCCTGAACATGCTGCAAAGCTCCATGCTCCTGCATGAGTGGCAATGTGTGCATGTGTGTGCGTGCATTGCACCGACCTATGTCTGTGTGTGTGTATGAGAAGGGGTGGGCGATATACCAGTAAGTAATAAACCGGTAAAAACTTGGTACAAAAGAATTAGTATTACAATGACCCCAACCACTGCGAGGTAAAAGATGCAAGATGAAGGTTGACTCTAATTCTCCTCTTGCTAAAACAATGCTTATTTCACACCACAAGCCAAAGCAGTTCATATGTTTCATAGCGTGCTGAACTTTTATCTTTTCCCAACACATGTTTTAGGTTTTTCTATTAAGGTGTTATAGCACAAATCAGTCAGGCTTTACAGTGCGTACACACTTTCTACTCATTAAATCTGACTGAATACAGAGATTTTAGCGGTTTATAGTCAATTTTATATTTTTTATAATATATTTTTATATAACTGCCATACTAATTTATTAATACTTTTTTTTATTAGCGATGTCCGTAACACTGCATTTTTAAGATGCTTATAAGCATGCATATTACTACAATACTAGCCATTTATAAGTGCTAATTAAGCACATAGTAATGTTTTTTTCTGCATGACCTTATTCTACATCTCTAATGCTAATACTTAACATTTATATGTTCAATAATCAAAATTGCAATTCTGCTCATAATCACGTTTTTAAATTTTAAAAGAAAGAATTGGCTTTAGTACATAGCTTATAATTTACAGAAGAAATATTTAAATAATTGTGCTGTCAAATGATTAATTACGATGAATTACATCTTAGATATAATTCTTAGATATAACTACCTTACTAACTATTAATAAGCAGCAAATTAAGAATTGATTGAAGGAAAAGTCATAGTTAATAGTTAACAAGTGTTACCTATTTTAAAGTGTTACCATGCTGTCAAACAATTAATCATGATTAATCGCAAACAAAATAAAAGTTTTTGTTTACTGTTAATATTTATTATGTATATATAAATATACACACTTACCGTAAATATATTGAACATATCTATATGTATTAAATATATATTAATATAAATATGTATATCTAAATGTCTATGTTTATGTTTTATATAAATATATTTAACATAAGCATGTGTTTGTATTTAAATATACATCATAAATATACGTAGCATTTACATTTATATTATGCAAACAAAAACTTTATATCTTAGATGCAATTCATCGTAATTAATCATTTGACAGCACAATTATTTAAATATTTATTCTGTAAATTATAAGCGTTGTACTTAAGCCAATGTTTTCTTTTAAAATTTAAAAAAGTGATTATGAGCAGAATTGCAATTTTGATTAATGAACATAAAAAAATGTGTATTATTAACCATTACTCTTTGAATCTCTTTTCTGTAAAAATATATACATTATGTTGTACATTGTTACATACATTATGTAAAAAAATTAAGAACACTGTAATAGACATTTTACCTTATATCGCCCACCCTTTATTGCGAGTATCTTTTTAGTTTTGCTGTTCATTGTGTGAGCTGTAAGTTTTTATCCTGCAAAAGCTCAGATAGCAGGTGCATTCAACAGTACTGCCCTTCCGTTTAGTGGCATGCATGCAAGACGATGGATTCTCTTACCTGTTTCCGTGTCCTTGTCTTCCCAGTTCTGAGTTTAATGTATCTGGCAATCAGCTCATTCCGACCTATGCAAAGACAACAGACGAGATGTGTTAATGTAGAAACTTTGCAAACCTAATAATTTAAATTGAATTAACCTAATCAAAGCAGGAATGCACAGCCTTGAGTTTGTATGCATGAGCCAAAATTTCTATAAGCCTCAATTGTTCCCACCATGTCAGCAACATGTAGCAATCTTAACCTCAGCGAATGTACAAACACGCCTAATTTTAATGAAAACTTGGCCGTGCGTGCTATTACCATGAAAATAGCCCAACAACTCTACGGCCTTTCAGTTTAATCTAATTTAATCCCAATTTCTTCAAAGCCTCACGCTATGAAAAGAAACAGATCCAGACATTCATATGGTTAGAGCACGTAATGGAAGAGGAAACATATTCATTTAACACACTACTGTTCTCACTAAATAATAATTAAATCATGGTTTTGTAGTGATCTCCAATTAATGGCAGCTCTACACATTCTTGCGCGCTTGGCACTGCTCTAATTACTGATGCTAGGCACAATGACCCCTGCTTAGCCTTTTCATATGTTAATAACATACCGCCACCCCAAAACTATTACGCAAATTATAGGTAAGGAGCCACTCTAATTATGTGTCCAGCTGTAGCCAACGGTTGCCATAGAATCTTTGTTTTTTGTTTTTTTCAGAACTGTGTAGTAAAACTAGCTTTTTAAACAAGCGACCATAGAATTGATGTAGCACCAATTTACCACCCATTTTACTTACTTTTTACATTTTACTATTTTACTAAAAAAAACAAGGAGCTATATTTACTTCAAAATATACATTCATTAGCATAAAGTAAAAAGAATATTGAATAGAATTCAAATGTGTGAGGTCTTTATAATGTTCCAAAATATTCTATTTTAAATAAATTATATTCTTTTGAACTTAGATAAAAATTCTCAAAAATGTTTCTAAATATTATGCATCAATGTTATTATATTTCAAAATATAACTGTTTTTGGTGTACTTAAAAAAAAAAAATGAAAGCAAGTTTTGCAAGTATGGGAGACCTTATTGAAAACTTTCAAAAACCAAATATTTCCCAAACCTTTGAAAAGTACTGTATATTTTAAATAAAATTAAATAAACAAAAACTTATCTTAAAGTGCCCACATTATGGATTATGAAAGGTTCATATTTAGATTTTTATGAGTCACAAACAACAGGTTGAAATGTATGCAAGGTTAAAAACACTTTTATTTTCTGTTAATTCAAATTAATTTTTACCTTGTTTGTTTAAGAACTCCCAAACTATTTGTTTAACGATTCATTTTTCATATAAGGTAGTGTTTGAGATCTTTTAACGCTCCAAAACCGGCACCTAGTTGCAAATAATTAATTTGCATTTTCATTCAGGCCAACGTGAATATCAAGTTTTCCCAGGCCTGCGCAAAACAAGTGGGTGGGCAATATGATAATGTGGTAACACTTTATAATAACTACAGACTATGAATGATTAGTTAAGCATTAGTAAGCATTTATTTCATCCTTTACAAACCATTGTTCCAACATTATTATGCGTTAGTAAACAGTTTACAAGTGCATCTATAAACTCCTTGTTCTTGAGCTAACTTACTAACTGTATTTTCATACTTTATTAATGATCAGTTTATCATTTTTTTTTTTTATTATTACGTTATTTACAAACCAGTTATTTAGGAGTTGTCAGTGTTTAATAAGATCATTTATAAAGTCTAAGAAAATGATTAATAAATTATTTAAATTTACATTAATAAATCGTATTATTTAGACGCATAATAA